>KN884913.1:31063-41688 GCA_000934455.1 Apostichopus parvimensis | reverse complement strand
CAGAGGTCTATTCTTCATGTGTCTTTACAGAGGTCTATTCTTCCCATGTCTTTACAGAGGTCTATTCTTCACATAACTTTACAGAGGTCTTATCTGTACATGTCTTTACAGAGGTCTATTCTTCACATGTTTTTACAGAGGTCTATTCTTTGTGTGTCTTTACAGAGGTCTATTCTTCATATGTCTTTACAGAGGTCTATTCTTCCCACGTCTTTACAGAGGTCTATTTTTCCCATGTCTTTACAGAGGTATATTCTTCACATGTCTATACAGAGGTCTATTTTCCACATGTCTTCACAGAGGTCTTTTCTTCACATGTCTTTACAGAGGTCTATTCTTCACACGTCTTTACAGAGGTCTATTCTTCCCACGTCTTTACAGAGGTCTATTCTTCACATGTCTTTACAGAGGTCTATTCTTCACATGTCTTCACAGAGGTCTTTTCTTCACATGTCTTTACAGAGCTCTAATGCTGATATATTTGCAAGTAGGCTTTGCTGTCATTCTACTGTGTTCTTAGAATTCTTCAAAATGAATCCTTTTTTGTAGAAATATTCTTTCGATAAAGACAAATCAGACATTTTCCAGCTGTAGCCTTCTGATGACAGCAACCATTCTGCTGGTGCCCGATGCATTTCAAGGCATTGAAGACTCGCCCCAAACCGCGTGCCGCCCTCTGAAAAAAGTTAACTTTCCGTTGCCTGCAATGGAGTTTTCTTCTTTTCGCTACAAAATGCAGACAGTAATGAAAGTTGATACCTTGTTATCTTTTATCTGGACCTGAGATCAGGGAATTCCATAACAACTCCCTTCCTGAGATGTCTATCGCTGCTATGTACACTGTGTTATGGGTATTTAATGTAGCTGCATGTATTGACTGTACACTAGTGTCTAATTACCGATGGTAGCAAGCTATGTGTGTATTTTCTGGGATCCATGGTGGTGTCTAACACTTCTGTTACACCTCATTCGGAACTAGGTCAGATTACCAGCATCAGACGTTTCTTTGTGCGCGAGTCTTCACACCCTTTAACAAATATCGCAATATTTTAAGAGTTATATCTTCACAATACAAAATACTATAAGAATGTGGTTTTCACCTACAGAAAATATTCATGAGCTACTTTTACATATAGCCAATCACAGGAGCTGCTTGTGAGGACAGTAAATATATGCAAATATTATTATTGTCTTGTAGTTGTTTCATCCCAGACCTACTCTGAGGGCATGCTGAATGCTGTGTTTTTGATTTTTCATGTTGGTTCATAGCTTTGTTGATCATTTCCCTCACTTGATATTAATAGTTGTCTGTGGGAAATCATACTGTGCTAATGGAGGAACTTGTGCCAACAAAACTGCATCAACTTGTAAATGTACAACTGGTTTTAAAGGAGCTTCTTGTGAGGACAGAAGTATATTTCATATCATATATCATGTTAATGAAAGTTCATTCCATCCTAGTCCTACTTGAACCCCAGCGCTGTTTCCGACGTACTTTGATTTTGGTGGTGTTCATATTCACCAGACTTTATTACCAGAAAGAAAAAAATACATTCTCAAAACTGCAAGTACAGTGTTTATTTGAAGTCTGGAGCAATGTTGTGTGGGTGTGTGTATCTGTTCAAAGATGAGATCAGCTAACAACACTGCAATGTGTCGGTCGCAATGGATCGAAATTACGTCCGTTATCAAAATTCCACTCTGCCACGTTGGTGATAGATAACACAGAACAAAAACTCTCCATGGCTCTGAATCACAGCATGACTTGAATGTGCCCAATTGCCCAACTTGAAGTATGGGATACAGTTTAAGTCAGGGGTTCCCTAACTGGGGTGCATGAACCCCCAGGGGGTGCGTGAATCCATTCCATGGGGGTTCGTGAGACGTTTCTGAAAGTCAAAACTAGAGTACTTTTTTGTTGGAACTAAAATCTGATATATCATATAATTTAGTAATGTACAAAAGTCGTACCAATCGACAACATCTACAATATTACACTATGAACTTGACCTTTTATGAAGCACTGTTATACTTATAATAGTATAATAATGACTCAGATCATGTCTCGAAAATGTTGGGGGTCCGTGGACAACTCTGACATCCACAGGTGGTTTGTGGCGGGATAAAGTTAGGGAAACCCTGGTATAGGTCATTGTTTTACTGCCTCTTGTTGATGTGGGTAACATATATATTAAACTCTCAAAATATTGGGTATCCTGAAGCATTACTGCCACAGGAACAGTTCATCACCAAAATTGTCACATGATCTATAGTCAAATACCAACATTGAATATTTTGATACAACACTATAATAACAATGTTTGCAAACCTAAATTTTTCAGTTGCCTTTGCTATGGGATAGGGATAGCATTTCTGTAATTTAGGAGAGTTTAGTGTGGTATAGCTTGCTTTTAGAAATAAAAAAAATAAAAAATCAAGATAATGCCTGTGACACCAGATGGCCGACATATTGTCAATCTGTGATAAACCTGACGATTTCAAAGCGATGCATCTGAAAGTTTCCAAGTATACTTGTTTCAAGGGTACAAACTACGACCATTCTCCAAAAATCGGTTCAGGTCGAACATTTACAAAGTAAATCAATCCCTTTCACGCTCAAAAACAAGACAAGAAACTTAGTTTTTTTTTTCTTCGCTAATCCAAGAAATCTTGTGACCCACCATAGAGAAGTAAATTTCACGACCAACTTTTGCCCCTCTCACATCAACAGGAACTAAAAAGGAACCTTCTGCGCCAACAGGGTTCAGAGCTGTGTACATCTTGATCTCACTCTACCTGGGCTCGGTCTCCGTGTTGTTCTGCTACTTCATGTACATCTCGCCGATCACCGCCGGGACCAGTCCAGAAACGGGGAAGAGCAAAGAACGTAGCTCGTTTGAAGTCCAGATTTTATTCCTGCTCTTCCTGTTCTACTTACTCTACGTCGGCGCCGAGGTCTCGTTTGGCGGCTACATCTCCGAGTATTACGCCGCAACTTTCCAAGCCTGTCACGGCAGTCTGGCCGCCGCCTGGTTCTGGGGAACGTTTGCTTTCGGCCGCGGGGTGGCCATCTTCATCGCCACGCTCGCCACGCCTTGGACTATGCTGGTGAGCGATTTAGTCGGAGGGGTCGTCTCCACGGCCATTCTGGTGTTCTTTCCTTCCTCGAAGGCAGCGTTCTGGTTGGGTACAGGATTACTGGGTCTCTCGATGGCTTCCTTATTCCCGGCGGGTATAGCCTGGCTGGAGAGCTACGTGGACGTCAGCGGGAAGGTGGCCTCGGTGTTAGTCACAGGCGGGGTGTTAGGGGAGATGGTGATACCACTCTCCGTAGGCATACTGGTATTTGACTCGAAGACCGACGGCAGCTACCACCCCGAACGGCTGATGTATCTCATGCTGACAGTCTGCGTGTTCTCCTGTGGGATATTCTATTACGTCTACAGGCTCGCAGCAGAGATGGGAGTGAAGAGCGCCAGTGTAAAGCAAAACTCTGCCGTAGATATGATGGACGGATTGCACGACGCTTTCAAAAGTAGAAGTGTCGGTGCAAGCCCGCCGCAGCAGCTTAAAAATCCCGTTATCATCGGTAAGAAGCATAAACTGTGATATTAGGTATCCATTTTCGTACGTAATTTGTAGAAGATTGATTTTATTTCTTGTAGGGGGAAGGGGGTTGTGGTTGGGGGGGGTGAAATATGTATTATAGATCGTTCACCAACCTATGACCCGATCTTAGCCATCAACAAACCGTTGCCAGTCTTGGATGTGAGGAGACTGGGCTTTGACAGTGAAGCAAATTGTTTGATTTTTTGTGCACAGGCTCTTTATCTTACGTAGATGACTTTCTTTATAAAAAAAAAAGGTTGTTTACGGCAGTCTCTACCAGAGCTTGGTGTTACTGACTGTTTAAGTTATTGCTGGTGTACTAGTGGGTACTTTGATTAACAAATGTATGATGATGAAATGATATTTTCCTTCTACCATGTAAAATTGGGGATTGTTTGGGGGGGGGGGGTTAAAGATGGTCCACCTTGAATATCTCCATGGGCAGGTCCCACAGACGATAGTCAGTAGGACCTCTTACGTCTCAACATTGATCATGTTGATATCTTGGATACTAGATCTTGTGACCAGATATGAACACAGATATCTTCCACAGTGATATGTGGTGGCATGAGAAAATTCAAAATTGGACAACATTTTTTTGTTAAATATCAAATTAAGATTAAGAGCATAATAATTGTAATATTGAGGTTTTCTAAAGCGCAGAAAATATCCACTGATTACAGTGCTCATGGCGCATCACAATATTACCCTGGTCAAGGATAACCTGTCAAACATAGTGACAATCCCTCCACATGGCAGCAGCTAAACTGCGCCGTGCTGAAATTTGTTGATCACACAGGTCCCCATTTATACACCTGAGTGAAGAGAGGCAATGGAGATAAAGTGCCTTCCCCCAAGGACATCTCGTAATGATCAGGCCAGGATTCGAACCTGCAAGCCTTAGATCACAAGTCCACTGCCTTAACCACATGACCACATATTAAAAGTGTTTCTCTTTAGGGAAGGGTGCTACTAAGCCAATTCTGTTTAAACTTACAAAATGGCGCCATTATTCTTGTCGTTTCATGTAGGTTATTGTTTTCTATCCAGCTGTTATTTATGTTTTTGTTTTGATGTCGACTGGATCAGCCTCTAGCGTTTTCATGTCTGAAATACTTTTGTATGTATATATATGTGTTTGTATGACGTAGTAAATCTTTGCAATTTATGCGTCATTCCACGTTTTTGACTCTCACAGTCACCTAAAACACCCAACGATTTCAAGTCCAGTACTCTCAAGTGTTTATTAGTGCAAGCATATACCCTTTGTGTTAAATCTTTTGTTTGTCAAGTTCAACGTTGGGAAGATTAAAAGTAACATGTATAGAATAATAATGTGTAAGACGAGTCGACAACTGTAAACAGTTGGAAATATGTAGGGAAGTGCCATCTCGACATCATTGGGAACAGCAAGTATCACCATGTTGTTGTCATTGATGGCTAGTTGTCCAAATTTCAACAAGGTAGATGTGAACACCACTGACTTTGTAACCTATTCATGTGTATCAGTGTAACCGAGTTCACACCACACAGGCCTTCCCAATAGATGGTGTGAACCTACTGTACACTATGGAGGAAGGTGAAAGACATTTCTTGAGATAAAAAAGAATTATCCTGGTGCATTCAATGCTGACATGAAGGCCACGTTTTTTTTTTAATACTATTTTTTTTTTCTAATTTTTCTTTTTAGTTTCAATTGCTTTCAAATAATTTTAATTTTGCAAAATTTTTGTAAACGTTACATAATTTGTATATCTGTTGTTATGTTTGTTGTCGTCGTCATTTACCTTCGTGTTTGGAAGACCCAGCGTATCCATTAAATGGATTTATCTACGCCTTCTGTTTTGATGATACAAGAAATACAGTATAGTCCAATTCTTTATTGACATTTTTATTTTGGTTACGGCTGTTGACCTTTGCTTTGGTTTGATGTAATCGTTTAATGTGAGGGGGAATGTGAATGACCAAGGGTGAGTTCCCTTTTTTTTCCTTTTTCTATAGTATCTTTGCAGCTGATCAATAATAGCTTTGTCATTTTACATTAATCAATGTCTCCAATATCATTTATATATAATATGTAATAGACGCAGATTAAAAATTAAGCTCAAGGGAGAAAACACATTTGAATAACTACTGTACTCCAATAGCAGGTTCAAATCCAAAAGAAAATATTATTAGAGAAAACCAGAGAAATAAGATATGACTCATAATTGACAAATAAGGAGTAAAGTTTTCGAAAATATATTGAAATTTTCGGTCCCCCTGGGACCTTCGTCAGCAATACTTGGCAATCGAATGAAATGAAATGGAGCATTTTCGGTAATAAAAGTTCAAAGAACAGATTTAATTTTTTTTTATAAAAATTTATATTCACTCGTTTTGACGCATGAATATTGTTTTTTGATTTTTGCTTTCCTTTAATTTAGCGATACGACAATGATTGTTTTTATTTTTATATTGGGTGTATTGAAATAATATGCTTGTTTATAATATGTACACAGATTTCGGTTCGGAAAGTCGAATAAAGAAGCAATTTGAAATTACACTCAATGTCTGCTCATTACTCTTTCGTTTATTTCGTTCTTTTTTTTTAACCTTTGCTTTAGATTTGTTTTTGATACTGTTGCCTTCGTTTTGGTTCCTTGCTGTAAGCAATTGGAACATATGTAGTCTTGTTTGCGTGTATTTGTGTGTGTGCGCGTCTGTGAGGCTAGCTCTTGTTCGGATAGTTCAACGGAGTGATGGATGTTTCTCATACTTGCTGTGTAGATGAATTACTGAATTAATTTTCCAGATTGTAAGAAATTCTTAGAATTAAAAAAAAAACAGAATTGTGAGTCACTCCTCAGGGTATACGTGTGCGTAAACGGGGAATGGAAAACGAAACGGAATCTTTGTTATGTTTCTACAAAAAAAAATTAACTTTGTTCGACGAAACTGTCACGGTCCGATCCGTATTGCTGGGACGTAATAACACGGTAACAGTGCCTATCTACGGCAGCGTACTGCACGGTTAACGACGTTTTCAAGGTTCCAAGAAATTGATGTGGCTTTTAACCGAATAAAAATACAACTCGTAGGATGTAATCTTATATTCCAATCAGTATTACATTATCGCAAGACTCTCTGTCCTTTGACTGACAGTGACGGAGGGGCGTTAGCACATGCCTAGCCTAGCTACAAGTTAACTATTGTAGTACTGACTATTGCTAGTATAACTATAAAGTTATCGTTGTACTATAAAGCGCCTAGGCTATATCCAGTTGCTAGGATAGAAAATTAGAGTTCAACTCAAGTAATGGTGATGACAAACCTTGTTGGGACTGGGATCACAGTTTGCTCTTGCTGTTTGCTATATAGGCCTAACTGCTAGTTAAGAAGCCTAAGATGCAACACGACAGGTGCCTTGTTGAAGGCTCAACTTCCAAGCAAATGAAGATGAGAATAAATGTTTGTGGTAACTGTATGCATCCTTTTTGAGGTTATGAAGTGGTACATTGTACTCCATCACAACTTAAAGGAGAATTAAAATTAAGACATAAAGCCATTTCTGATTGTTTTCTCCACTCAAAAGATGAATATTACATAACCATATCAACCACACTCCTTTCCTACCTGACATAATTAACTTTTATTACGACGCTATCCCGGGAATATGGAGGCCGCCATTGAAATGTGTATTAGCTATAATCCGGGCTCTTTGTGACGGACAACTAGGCATATTTCACGTTTCGAAAAACATAAGCTAACTGTACAAGTGCAGTGTGTAACTAACACTAACATTTCGCTAGTAAACATTTAATATTCATATTGCTATCTCTCACTCAGAAAACAATTTGAAAATTGCTTTGCTTGTGTAAATGGCCAGACCTGTTCCTTACGATTATGAACCACGTTTCAACGCGGCAGAATTACAAGAAAGAGAAAATAATGGACTTACCGATGACGATGAGAACCAAAACGTAGGCCGAGACGAACAGCCTAGGCCTAATGTTGTTAGGCTTGGTAATAGCCGGAATGGTGTGACTTTGGTTTGTGCAACGTTATGCCGAACGAAGTAGAGTGCATTTCTTGAAAAGGTCGGGTTTCTTCTTCGGATTTGGAAACCAAAAACTGTGATTTCTTTACTCGGGAAGAATGACTGGTACAACCGAACGCCTGGCAGTACGGCATTTTGTTGGGCTTCACTTCGAGTAACGTCGGGCCTACATTTAGGCTACGTACGTAAGATACATTTTTATATGCAGTACAACCTACACAGTATAAGTATAGCGTAACAAACACATCGCGTCTGGATGTTGAACTTGAAGTTAAAAGCAAGTTGTCAGGATAGTACGTCATCCGTGACCCAGGTCACAGGTATTTGCATATCTATGGCGATCTCCAGCCCAGCGATTTTGTTCAATCAACCTCAATGAGCGCCATCGGCGCCATTCTCAACTTTCAAAAGGTCGGTACTAAATTTTAGATAAGTTCTTGCCGTGTTGGACGAATCTAAACGTAATATAGTATTTACACTGTTATCGCAAAGTCGGTAATTACTATATTACGTTTAGATTCGTCCAACACGGCAACACACAGAAACGTTGTATTTGCTCAAAGCCGAAGCCAAAGTGATTTATTCAGGTCACACATCCGGAGTCTATGCATGCTAAGTTCTTCAATACCGCCTTTATTTCCTTTTCGGGAAACATTTCATACTGTAGTTTTGATTAGTTTATTGGGGTTACCAATCAGAATCCGGTGCTTTGGCCGAGTGGTAAAAGCGGTGGCATTTGAAGTAATGAGGCTTAGCAATCGGGAGGTTCTGGGTTCGATACCCGGCCGGGTCATAGTAAGGTGGGTTTTTCATCCAAGAGCAATCTACGGTTTTCCCATCTGAAATGACTTTCTAAATTTAAAATATTCCAAATTTGAGTTAAAATGTTGAATTGGTGGCCACACGACGTGTTAGTTGTAATCTATATGCCCTTGAGAGATTCTCCCAAATTTGTGGTCGCTTAAGCGTCGTAAAAGTCACTGCTGATTATCATCATCACCATCATTATCATCATCATCATCATCATTATTAGTATATATTATTAGAATCCAGAAGACATGAGACCTTGCATACTAGGATCAATCCTCGGTTTCATTGACTACCGGTACAACCCAAAAATGACAAGGCTCTATTACAATCAAATCTGTTTTATATTTTGCCACATTCACCAGCAGGTATAATGTAAGGACATGCAGACACTGGCATTTCAATATGACACTTATGATTACATTTATGTTAGTTTTGTTTTGTATTTTCCTATTGAATAAACAAACAAAGAGTCTAAAAAGTGCAAAATAAAACAGATCGAAGATCGCATTAGGATAATTTATGTTTCGTGTCATAGTGAAAGGGAGGCGTAACTTGAAGAAAACAAATTCTCAAAGATAGAAACTGAATATGTAAAAAATATGACTTCCAAGAAAAAAAAATTCAAACAGACAAGACAAGAAACGGACTCGTATTAGTTTCATTCATATTGTATTATCATATTGTATTATCATAATCCATTCTCTTGCATAGAACCAAATTGATTTGATAGGGGAAAAAGGAAATAATGTGTTGGATTTTTTTCAAGATCAAAATTGGGGAAATGTTTGACTGGGGTAGGGCTACCCACCCCCCTTCCCCGCTGGAAACGCCACAGTGATACCTTGTTAGAGAGCTTCAGGTTAGATCGAGTCAAAAATTAATAAGGTAGTCAATGATTTTTTATTTTTGCAAAAAGTCTGGCCCATTAAGATATTACGGCAAACTTCCCCGTTTCCTTAATTTCTTTACAATGCACACTGCTCCGCTATTAATGTTTTATTATGTTGCTGTATTCTAATTCTACTCTATGGTAACAATTACTGTTCTATATCACCTTGTTACGTTGCTGTATCCTAATTCCACTCTATGGTCACAATCACCTGTTCTGTATCACCTTGTGTTTTATGTCTGGACTGCCTCCGGAAAAATAATCCTGCTAGGAACGTAATGCCGGCCAGGCCAGCGTAAATTGTTCTACAACGATATTTGGGGATTAATTTTGGCAGCGGTGATGTGATTTGCAAGTTTTCAAAAGAAAATATCTCATCGGGCGTTCCCTTGTCTCACTAGATGGAAACAAAGGTTATTCAAAGCAAACACTCAGGGCGAAGTATCGATTGTGTTTTTCTGACATAATATTCGTAATATCAATTATTAAATGTTGAGCTGATGATCGAACGCATTTAAACAACAACAACAAAGAAATTGAAATAAAAGATAATCCAAACGACGGTCACGGTAACATTGATGGACGGGATGGGACGCGAATCGATATACCGACTCTATAATCTATCAATCAATCAATCAATCAATCAACTCAAGCAATCATTATTATCAAAAAGTAAATGACGATGAAACCGACGGCGAATCCAATTGCTCCCCCAGCGAACTGCCTGGCGGTCTTGGAAGCATGATGGGCGCCGATATAGTCACAAGCTTCGTTTCTGCTTCTTGCCTGTTGTCAAAATAGTAATAATTACATCTTTTTGAACTTTATTCTCATATCGCCATTACCCCCCTTCCGCTGTTAATTTTAACATTCTTAAAGCTCATGTTGTTATTGTTTTTTTATTAAATTGCACACTTTCCACATCCAAACTATTTCAAGAATCCACAGAACAGAGCTGTTTAGAGAGAGAGAGCGTTGCGACAAAGGTTTACAGTCACGTGATTGTGGGTGCCATTTTGTATCCGTTTATAAGTTCTATACCGATGCGTGACTGCAGTAAAACACTACATAGTGAGTTGCGGTTGGCGTTAAATGCACCGATTCCCCATCTGACATTACAAGAAGGACATTTTTTGGAAATATGTTCTATATCACAGGATTTTCACTATAGTTATGATTATTAAAAGTTTGGAGATTAAATCAGTTTGGCAGGTTTGTTTGATTTGGTTGCTTGTGAAATATTGTTATCATTAAAATTATGACTATCTTTATCATCAT
>KN884912.1:52148-62150 GCA_000934455.1 Apostichopus parvimensis | reverse complement strand
TTGTTGTTCAAGTCTCCAAAGTACAGATCTGCAACATCAATACTTTCTATGAACAAAGGTTAGGCAGATACATGGTGCTACGTAATTGCGCATTGGAAAGTCATGTTTCTTTGCAGTTTGAAATTTAAACAGTAAGTGTTGAACAATTTAAAAGTAAGTGTTGAACAAAGTAAAACATGTCGCAGAATCATAAATATGCAGCTAGGCCTACTGTAATGTCTTAAACAATTAAACATGAAAAGTCTGTAAAAACACCTACGAAGATAGCTTGGCTTCTGTTACATTATGTCTGGCTCCTATATTACTCGATTAGCGCGACTTCGTACGTTTGACCCATTATTTATCTTGTCTTTAAGCTGCAGATTGATGCGCAAAAATTATCGCTATTACTCCATTACACTGCCTAAATCAAAGCGATCTTTTACGCAATGAAAATCTGAGGTTGTAAGAGCATCTTTCTTCCAAAAATCCTAGCAGAAACAACAGCAAACTTGTCTCAACTCCTTAAAATGTTCTATACTTTGCGAATTATGACTGATATCCAGTAGGAAAATGCCTTAAGAAATAATTAATGAGATGATTTGCCATCTAAAGTGTATTGGTATTCTGACTGGTATTTTCACGTTGTTGTGTTAACGAACCCTATTCTACCCAACTGTTGCTAGCATAGACAACATAAAATTGCTCACAGGTCTACCCAGGTTTGTTCAAGTTGTCCCATAATCATAAACGTGACGAAGTCGAACGTTACTTTTAAGGCCTAGATATGCTGAAACTGGTGGAAGAGACTACACAAATTGAGATCAACAGCCGATCCAGACAATAGCTCGTGAAACTCACTGCCAAACTAAGACCGTTTTACACAATTACTTCGCATTGAGATTGGTCATAGTAAAAAATCTAACTAGACGAACTGTTAAGATTCATAGACGCTGCCTGATCACAACGAAACTACATCCAACCTGAAATAACGTTGAAGCCAATGCAAATATGCTCGAGTTTTGAATTTTAGATTCTACGGATGCCCATAAGCTAATTTTCAATTGCCAATAGCCTCCTATTCGTATGAGGCGTAATGCACATGTTATCTCATAGGTTGGTCTGTGGGAGATACGATAGCTTATAAAACAAGGTTTCCACAATTTGGCGTCTGGTGACTCCAACTGACCTTTGACCTGTATTGAACCTTTGACTTGTATTGAACGTGTACCAACTACATACTAAATATGAGATTCGTCCAACCTTCCCTTCTTGAGTTATCGTGTTCACAAGGTTTTCACAATTTGACCTATAGTGACCCCAAATGGACTTGGATCTCCACCAAACACAATAAGGATCTTGAACTCAATGTGGTACTCCTTCACACGATATACGAGATTGATCCAAGCTTTTTGTCTTGAGATATCGTGTTTACATGGTTTACACAATTTGGCCCCTGGTGACCCCAAATGAACTTTGACCTCCACAATAGGCTTTTGCTCCTTATGGTACTCCTACTTACGAAATATGAGATTGCTCCAAGCTTACCTATTGAGATATCGTGTTTACGAGGTTTTGACTATTTGGCCCCTGGTGACTCCAAGTGACCTTTGACCTTCCCACAAAATAAAAGGGTTCTTCTACTCAATGTGGTACTCATAAACATCAAATATTAGATTGGTCCAAGCTTCCCTTCTTGAGATATCGTGTTTACAAGCGAGGTGTCACACACAAGCAGAAACAAACCCCAATACAATAAAAACCCGAAGCGTCACTCTGTATACCAATGTGTCCATTGTCCCGTCTATAATGAAGCTCTTCTTCTTTAATATAGTTTAATTTTTCAACTGTAACTTCAATTAGCAGTATCGGTAATTTCTTCAATTAAAGATATTCTGCAGGATGTAATGCACTCAACCCGGCAGATTCTTTTCATGGCAGTTGTCGTGTTACCATGGTGATACATAAATAATGAAGAAACATTAATTTCCTCTCTTCAATCATCGCCACCCTTCCTTTTTTTCACCATTAACTCTCAAAATAAACTAATCTAAAACCTTTTAACACGAACTCAAATTTTCGTGGAACCAGTTTTCAGGACTGGCGAGAGATGCGTCAGATGGGGTAGAGGTCCCTGGGGAGGGGGGGGGGGTGTTAATTACAATGGGCTATGTAAAAAGTATTGAAAACTATTGAAACTGTTAGCATAATATACTTAGAGAAAAACGAATAGTGCAAAAAGAGGCCAGGTAGCATAATTGTTCCCGGTGCCCAACCTATAGCCAATGCAATGTTAATATATTGTTTTTCTCCTACGCTACCAAAAATGAAGGTATTTACCAAACTGTAAGAATAATGTAGTACGCTGGGTATCTTAAATCTAGATAAGAAAAACTATACTCACAATGAGCAGGATGCTGTCTCTATAGTTACACACTTGATGACGCACATAACTCTATGTATGATAAATACCAACTAATCAAACTGGACGGAGTATAAACGACATCCCTACAAAGATATCAAGGTTATTCATTTAAAAAAGAACTTAGACATTTTTAGACTACATCAATGAAACGAAATCTGGCAGCACAGGCGAATTGAACACATAAATAGAATAATTAAGGTACATGTAAAATGAACTAAAAAAAGCATATAGATTTCTCACTCTTCATTAAGAAATGAAAATACATTTCAAGTTAAATCTCTTCTAGTCATTCTCGTATTTTTAAAATTGTATTAAAAGCGACGTAGCGGAAACGTGCATTCTTTCGTTGGTACGCTCAATTGCAAGAAAGACTTTACATGTTATATTTAATGGAGGTTCAACAGACAGATCGAAAAATGTTATCTGCGGGCAACTATAATGAAAGTTAAGCTTTTTGTTTGGTGTAGCTATTCAGGCTTATAAATGTCTTTCGCATGAGAGGTGACGAGGGGGTGGGGTAGGCGCTAAAGGATACAGCCCAGGGGGGTCGAGGTCAATTAGACGGTTCCGGGAAAATATTAAGGGGTCGGGAAATATACCGGTATGGGATAAGGAAAAGTACATTCCCATTGTCAATACATTCTTATGATAAACAGGAATACTGCCCTCAAAAGGGAATCCGGTGACATTAATGTCCTCGGTAACAGACCTAGCTCTCTGCGCGCTTGATCGGAGGCGCAGGGTGGGGTTTGGGGGGGGGGGTATTAGATGGAGCGGGAGCCTGCATACTCTTCATGATGTACTATATATACTGGTATAGTGTGTTATTCAAATCACCGTGCTCTGGACTGTCCCAATGAAGTTTGCCGTCCGATATGATGTGGCTATACCAAGCAATGATCGTATTTTCAAATTTAAACTTGGTGCAGAGAGAGGGATCAGACAATTTCCGACATGACGGCGAAGATGTGTTGACCAGAAACCCGTTGGTGCTGGTTTGTATGAAGGGTTCGGTATGAAAACTGCACGGTTCATTTTAGTGATACTTAATTGTATAAAGTGTGGACAGTATTTACCTAGCGAATTTTCTTTTCTGTTTTGATATTTCCCCACACGGGCATACGAGTTTGGTTTAAATGTCGTACGTTAAAGGCAGGGGATCACTTATCTGCCTCGGAAAGAAAGGAAATAGGTGTAGGGTTGGGGTGGTTCGTAGTTGGAAATGGTAAGAGATACATAATTTTTAACGGAAAACATCAAACCATCAGCATTTACTTTTGTGATAGCGACTCTTTTGATGAACAGCTCCATAAAAGCCAAAGAATATTGGACTTAAACGTGGGTCGCTAAAACTATTCGTTAGGTCACGGGGAGTTTTACTCACGTCGAGCAATTTATCCACAGGGCAGTTTTCGAAGCTTACCGATGTCGACAAAGTAACCGATGTAACAAGTCCCTGGTCCAAACTATCTTTCGTACATTCTGAGTATCAGTTCTGATGGATGGTGGATCTGGTATAGGTCGTGGCTCAGTCCTAATGAAGTTATCATGAGTGGCGGGACTTAAAGTTGGCGGAACACTCATTAAGGTTATAACAAGTTTTTCTGTTCGACTTGATCAAGTCTAAAATGACACCACGGAGAGATTCGTACTTCATTTTAGGTTTCTTTATGCATTTAACTCGCTATTTATCCGAGACACGGGCGGCGGAACAAGGTTCAGAAACATCGAGAGGCAGTAAAACATGTGACTTTCAACACCAAAGGGTACATTTTAAGTAAACAAATGGGCACAGTTTACTTACAATAGGGGAACAGGGTACTTTGTTAGTACCAAATGTTTCTAATCATAAAAAAGGGTGCCTTTTGGAGATTTGTCACTAAGCTGTGAGGGCAGGTGCCCCTGCGATCCCCCGCCCCTACTGGGAGAGGTGAGCTTTGAAAATGTCGGTGTTATATATTGTAAATAAACCGTAAAATCACACGCACAAACCACCTCCACCACCACCACTGCCCCCCCCCCCCCTCTGGATCCGCGACAGGTAGTCATGTTTGGGGAAATAAAACATACAACTGTAAAATCAGAGACAATTCAATTTCATGTTCGTTGTATTGATTAAAAGAAGTAATTATAATTGAGAATAAGTTAAACGGATTACAACCGGTGTGTAACCGATAGTTTTACGATTCATTATAGGCCCAAACACAGGTACGATTACAATACAATTCAACTGATGTTATTTATTTGCGAATAGAAACATCTATGTTCATACGTTTATGGTTTGCGTTACAATAACACAAGAGAAACGGCAATAAGCAAAAAGAGAAAAATATAAACAAGTTTTGAAAATACATTATTGGCTGGAACTAGAATCAGTGCCATATGGTATACACGTTGTCAACGATCTTCATGAACTGGTCTTTTACTAGGGTGCCATTCAGTTTGTAGCACAACTTGTACACTGTTTAACCACAGAGATTATGTTTTTACCATCTGGTTTCACCAGCTTCACACCTCATATCCTTCAATGTCACCCAGAATTCAACGAGGTTCTTGCTGATATAATTAAATGAAATAATTGGTATTAATTTCCCAGTCCCTTTTGCATTGTTCATTTATTTATAGACATTAAAAAGCCGACATTTCTCTGGAAATACATTCCCGGCCACTTTCTGGGTTCTATCGAATGAAACTGGTGCGTGACCACTGGTTACGTGGTATGCAAGATACTGTTTCTTCTGAGTAACCCCCACCCCCCTCCACCCTCCCCTTCAGGAAGGAAGGGGCTATACAGGGATCGCCTCCAATTAAGTGCTGGATGGTTTGACCGGTAGAGCGCAGGGCTTGTAACAATAAGATCTGACTGGTTTGAATCCTGTTACAGCTAAAACTTTCTTTGCACATTTCCAATTTCCTATTTAATTGTTTAATTAAACTCGAAAACAGGAACACGCTATACAATTAGTTAAGATATGTAAGTTAATATACTAAACTGTACTGCAATTATACTGATCATATTACTTGTACTGACTCTACATTAGTTATTCAGAAATATTGCACGAAAATGTGATAATAATGATAAGTAATTATGTATTAATAACAATTTAAACCTTCATCCCATAATGATCTATAACTAAGGAAAATATGACGATAAAGACGTTAAAACAAGACCACTCATTACAAAAAAAATATTGCAATTTGGTAAAGTCAAAATTCTGCAATTGTTGGGATTGCTTTGTGATCAGAACTGTCAGAGAAGTGATATTTAGTTATTTGCCACTTGGTAAAAAATGTACCCTTTCTTCATTAAAAATGAGAAAGAAAAGGAAATTTGGTATAAACACAATTTGGTAAATTAGATTTTAATATTCAATATCCTCTTTTTCTCATTTCATTCAATGTACGATATTTTTAACCAATACATTTTTACTCAACGTCTGATTATGTCACAAACTTACATTTCCAGCCTATCTGCAATTTTCAAATATAGAAGCTGTTCACCTCTTTGACTATTCCAGTGACCCACTGCATAGAAAGGCTTTAAAAAAACTCGTTATTATGGTAAAGTGGACGTCACAAAACTTAAAATATATGTAATTGGAATGTATCTGTAGTTTTCATTTAGTAAATAATCATGGAGGAAATCGTGATATTAAGTCAATAACTATTATTGCTTGCATACTTCTATAGGTTACAGTCACTGTAAATCCTGATGAATTACAAGTTCACTGCCACAATTAGAAGATTGAGCACATGCCAAACAATTTGAAACATATCTTTTCCCTGTTGGAACAGCAATTATGAAATCATAACTAAACGAAAGATACATCATTTTGTTAGTTGAAATTATGTTAACCTAGTAAAGGTCATTAAAGGTTCCCTAAGATATTGTTGTTGTTGTTTATTTTCTCCTTTGTGAGAAAGTGACAAAGCAAATTACCTCTCTGAAGTCAATAGATATCTCAAGTGTTAAGTACGAAATAGTCACATCCTAGAGTGAGGGACATTCGGTCACCAGTGCACACACACACCTTCAATACAGTGGTAGGAATTGCTTTTGACTCTACAATATTTTATTGGACGAGTGAGCCATAATATGAGAGAGAACATAAATCTAAAGCCTTTTTTTAACTCTAACCTACTACCTACACCACTAAAAACAAAACTAAAGAGAACAGAACATCTTAAAGTCATTGACTTCACATTAAAACAATATGTGTCAACAACATTATATTAGTAAAATAAATTGCATAGTCTATCATGCAAATATGTTTGTCCAATAGTTTCAGTAGATTGCTAAGGCATCTGTAGTATAACACAAAGAGAAAGGAGAAAGAACTTGAAATATCCGGAAGAAGGTTGGTAGATCTCATAACTCTGTCTTAACTCCTTGGGCCAGTACATGAATCCGAGCCAGTTGACTTTGAAAACTTCCCTCAACGGATGAGACTGTAAGGCAAAGAGATTTCATTTTAGAAAGTATGACATGATTTAAACTTTCAAGGAAAACAATAACTACCGATCCTTGTCAAAAATAATCATATTTTACAAATCTAAAATATCAATCTGTTGAATTTTATATATTGATAAAGCATTAGTCAAGGACATGGTGACTTCAAACAGTTTAGGCACAAAGATTTACATACAAAAATTAGATACATATTTAAGCATAAATATGCAGACCATTCCAAAATAACTTGCGTGTGAGTTTCATTTCACATATTTCTGTTTTGGGGAACTATTTCTCTAAATTTGGTGTAATTGTAAGTTATTTGTGCCCACTAAACATTCATTGCTTGCAAAATCAGATTGCTTTACATTTTATCCATTGGAGCCTGTAAACGTTTTAGCCTACATCCATTTTCTAATATATATATTTGCTTAACTTGCAGAAATAGACCTGAATGGATGTGCCATAATCATAATTGTCATCACTAAGTCTATTTCATTCCTCTATACATACACAGTTACTAACGCAGCAGTGCATGGTCAAGGAAGAAGGAACAACCATCTACGAGGTTATGGGTTTGACACACGACCAACTAACTTAAAATTTTCATCAAAAAGCAATGCAAAGTTTTCACATATGAGTTTATTATTGATCATCTTCAAATGTGATTCAGAATGAACTTAACTTGTTGGGTTTTCTATATACAAGAGAATGTGTCCTTCAGGGTTTCCATACACATGCCACATTCTATCCTAACTGCCATGTATGTCAATGATAACATTTTCTTGTATGCATAGTACATGAATTTTAAGTTACAACAGAACCTACCTGTGTGTTCTTCTTTATTTAAATCGTATTCTTCTGGTCCTAACTTCTCTCGCTGTGAGCTCTGTTGGAAGAAAAAGAAGAATGAGGATTTGGTTTAAGTATTATAGAATCATGTCTAATGGGGCAGCTCTTTGCAAATGAATGTATTCATACTCTACACATGGTCTTTTGAACACCAGTTACTGCAACTAAAACGGTAACAACTTCCACTAGAGAAGTACAGCATTACTAACAATATATGCTCATTTTGAAAACTATGCAAAGACCATGATAATACTACGTAATGTGATAATACTATGTAAATTGACACAGGCACCTATTATAATACTACAATAATAACTAAGATAATACAACGATAATACTACCAGTGCAACAGTAATATAGTGCAACAATAATGTAAACTGACTCAGGCACATGTTATAATACTACGATAATAATACGATAATACTACCAGCATCATTGTTGATCATTCTCCATGATTGGAGCGGCGATCTTACCAAACCCAGCCCTTACCAGCATTTACTTCATCAGAAGCATTCACGAATTGCTTGTAAGATACACTTCCAACTCCTATCCTACCCACAACACTACCCTCCTCCATAAAAGCCAATTTGTGTTAGTAATTTCATGAATGAACTATATGATGAACTATTTATTTATAAGCAAAAGTGCAACAATAATGTAAATTGACACAAGCACGTGTTATCGGTGACAAGATGTGTATGATGAGTATTAAAAAAGGTGTTCCAGAAATTGTATTCCATACAGGGGGAGGGGAGGAGGGCCTGCTGACCCCTAGGATCATGACCCCTGACCACTACATCTTGACAGCTTTCTATAATTTCTATTTGCTTCTTGTTATTTGTAGGTGCACTTATGATGCAAAAGTCTCCCCAGCTTCCTCTTGTCCACCTATCCCCATTCCTCCATCAACTCTTAAATTGAAAAGAAAAGTTCTTGCAAGGATTACTGCTTATAGAGGTGCAGACTGCTTCTGATAGTTTTCTCCCGAAGCAGAAAAAAAATGTTAATCTTTACACTCACATAGAGCTCCACATCTTTAAGGTTGGCGCCATTGATCTCTACTTTGAACTGAGTAAACACAAGATAAGATGAACCAGAGGGGCGTCCAATAGAGCAGGTGTAGAGCTTGCCATCGTGGTCAGCATCAAGGTCAAAGAACCACTCCTGTAAAGTTAGGTGCAAATCAATAATGTTATGTCTCTATGAGCTCTGGATTTATATTAGAAAGAATGAAAAAGCTAGGAAGAAGGAATGCAATAATGTTGGCCCATCTTTGGAAAAGAAAAAAAGAAAAAATCATGATACAATATTCTCCATCACTTCAAAGTAAACTTTTTGACTACAGTGTACAGTATATGAACTACACAAGCTTCTTGCAAAACAATTACATTTGTCTATTTCATGCTTTTGATTATTTGTTCTATTTCATTACTATGATACAAATCAATGATGATGTCAATCAATGGTAAATTGTCTTGTAATATATGACAAACTGCAAAACTGATACTCTGTACTATCATGTGGACAACAAGAGTTTCCTACAGTAACCAACAGGACTACATAGTATTCATAACTCACTCCAGCGACCCTATTACATCAAATTACGATGTGATGATTATGAGGAATAATACTCATCTACATTAACTACAATTAAAATGCTGTAAAAAAAATTGGAAGATACCAACACATTTTTAATATCTTACAGAGACACCAGCAAAATTTGTTTTGAATGATCCGTTACTATTTCCACTTCCCTACTTAATACGCAATTACCTACGAACAGATATATTCAGCTATTCTCATATTTTCTTACCTCATTAGTGCCACCCTGTGCAGCATATGTGAAAGCACACTCAAATGGACCCTACAGAGAAAAAAAATCATAGGGTAAACAAATTTGTGCAAGGGTATCACAAGATTTCAGGAAAGTTTTTGAACACATCTACTGAATTGTTTGAGTATATATATCAAACATTGGGTGGGGAGGGGGGGGGGGTTGGACCACAAGAAGACACTTCAACACTGCATTGTACAGTACTGTATGTCCTATTTTCACCCATGAGGCAGATACAATGGTCAAGAAGAATCTGCCCTTACAATGAAAAATTGATATAAATGGGTTTCTTTTTTTTCTCATTCCTTAAAGTATGGACAGAAAAATATAACTATTGATCTAACGTACACGTAATCTAAAACAAACTGACATGGGGGTATACAGTGCAAACTTTGATCATGCCTTGACTTTCTTTTTTGTGAAACACACAGGATTTTGGTATTGAAATACAAGTTGGCTCAA
>KN884912.1:30244-43051 GCA_000934455.1 Apostichopus parvimensis | reverse complement strand
CAACGACTTGCCCGAAAAATATAACCCAAATTTTTCGCGCGCTCCGCGCGCGTTCAACATGTTCATGTCAACATCATATAAGCAAGCATCGGTTAATACATCGCATGCCTTCGTGTACCGTACGGTCGGTGAAAGTTGCACAGTATACCGAGGGATGCACATGTAGATGTATGTACATGGATAAAAAGCATGGAGGTCCAAATTATGTCAAAACTCTCTTTTACATTAGTAATGGCGAATTTGTCGGCCAAGCTTACAACTTTATTTTAATTACGAAGGAGATTATTTTTAAACTTTTCATTTCCTTTAGCTACATCATTGCAATTTATTTTTCTTTCAGTAGGTGCCCGAAAAATTCTCAGCATAGGCCTATTGCCCGAATTTTCAGGAAACAAAAAATTGGTTGGGGGGGGGGGCTGCAGCCCCCCCCCCCCCGCCTCCTACGCCTATGTGTGGAGTGTTCGGTTTCGGAAATATCTGCTATTTTTTTCATTTCCTTCAACGAAGTTTTATAATAGCCGTTATAAGAGGTTGTAATATTTGTACACCAATAAATGAACTGTGTCTGAATTTTCGAAAATATCCTGACCAACATTCTTCATCATACTTCCCTCTACTCGTGCAATTTTGACCGGTCTGTTAAAGGGGTTGAAGGAGGTTTTCTATATTGTTTGTCAATAAATAAAAAAAAAATTGCAACATTATGGGTATGTTTTGAAGTGAGTTTATTCACGAAAAATGTGAACTAAACTTTCAAATTCTGAACAAATAATGGGCTTAAAACCTTGAAAAGTGGGGCTTACGGGTATTGTGGGCCGCGACGTAGAATCACCTACAATAGCAATGATCCGCAGGACATGCGATGAGGTCCAACATGATGTGTGACTGGTGACAATCTTGAAAAAGGTTATGGATGGGAAAAAACTATTGGGAAATACTTGGTTCTCAGGCAAAAGTGTACATCTGGTTGGTCATTTTCAAGCCCGAGAAGTGCCATTTCCGGTGATCTGGGGGGTATCAAAACCAGAAATTTTCTTGTACGCTGCGCTACGCTTAGAGAGTAATTCGCGCCCCCCGGGTTAGAAAATCCTGGATACGCCCCTGAGTTAGCACCTTAAATTATTGAAACATATCCACTTGCCTTGAAACCTGGGTCTAAGTGTGCCAGGGGCTGAAAGTCCATGAACTTCCGGATCAAAGGGAGGTCAGAACACAATCATCTGAAGAAAGTGCTGTGCCTTATCCAAAGAGAAATCTGACAAAATGGAACAATCCAGTTTACAAATCAACCAAAATATAATAAACAAGACAGACAGACAATATTTTTTGTTTTACAATCTGATTATTTTATTGTCAAACTTCTTCATATATCTCTTTTCTCTTTGAGATGACAATATTGGTCTTAGCACTCTCACTCTTCATGATTCATCTGTCATCATTGTTTCTTCTTTTCAATAACAATGCACTGAAAATGAGTTTAATACCAAAATGACCTGTTTAGAGTGAACCACAAGGCCTACTGATGTTGTGTTTGAATGTTTATATGATGACTCATGATATATAAGGGATTAAGGCAATTTTTTATTCATTAAAATTCTTAAAACATAAATATCAGCAAGGGTTACATAAAATCTGCATAATCTCTCACTTCAAAGGCAATAATTTTATGAAGACAACTTCAGTGGTGGTGTGCACAGGAAATCAAAGGTTGGGGCAATATACTAAACACCTCTACCGATTTTGATAGGGGTATGAAATGTTTTGGAAGTGCCAGAGGGATGAAGGATTTTATAAAATGAAGGATTTTATAAAAGGAGTGAGTGTGACCACGAGGTTGGTTGGTCCTCTCCCTGAAATATGTTTTGATATTAACTTAGGTCTATAATTAGCTCTTAACACAAGGTTGTGCTAGTAATTACTCTCGATTTTGTGTGTGTGTGTGTTAGTTTGAATAGATGGGTGTATACCTGTAGCGGTGGTCTAATTCCTCACCGACTGAATGTAAATTATAAAAACCTGCCTGACCATTTCCATGTGACTGATGATGGAAGGTAGGGGGATGGTCACCCTGGCACCCCCTCCCCCTTCCTATGCACACACCACTAACAAGATTAACTTTTATTTGCTAATTATACAGTGGATCATCACACAATGCTTGAGCACTACTAAGTCCTTTGCACATTGTATGCATAAGAATGAATTATTCTACTCTTCTTAGTTCATCAGGTTTGCTGAATGCCATTCACAGTGCAGTTTGTACTTTAAATTACCTGGTTTTCCTGAAACATAACTTTTGTATCAAACACACAGAAAAAAAAATACATTGTTATATAAATTTTCTTTGTAGCATTAATGTCACAACAGACAAAATTAATTTAAGATCTTATAACATGCAGTCCTTCTCTGAGAAAGTCTGCCAAACAGGTGACTGTCAGTTGTCAAATCCCATAATAAAATGTATGGATGCTGTCTGGTGCCCCAATGTAATGCAGCTACTATAGTAATATGTGTAACACATATTATATATATAATATGTTGTACCCATTGAACACGTTTTTTTCTATGTGCCACAATTTATGAAGTTACTGCTGGTAAAAATGGGTTTGGATTTTAATAAGGTTTCCCATTTATTGGGATTTGAAATACAATCCTTTGTAGATGGCTAAGAGTTGGTATGCACTTTCACAAATAACTAACAAGGCTCTGTTATAATAATTTTTTAAAATTTGTAATGACAAAGATATTGCATTTCCTAATTGTTTTAAGTCAGGTCATTATTAATGATAATTATCTGACTACCTATTTTGAAGTTTTTTGATACTTTGCTTTACCCTTAATATTTGTAGATCTGCTAAATATATCTTTCATCTGAAACTCCAGTATTACACTTGTATGTATCTCATAAAGATTACATTCATAGTTGAAATAACTAAAATTGTTTCTTGATTTTGTATTTAATGATCTCACAACCTAATTTTAGTTCTGAAACAACAAATGTCTTAAAAACAAAGAAAGCCAAAACAATAAAGTGCAAGACTGCATAATAAAGTCAAACTTAAAAGATGGATCTTCCACTAGTTGCAAAAGTGGTGCAGTATTTAGTTCTCACCGATGAACTATTTTCAACAAACTATCAAAGGCAATGCTAGCAGAAAACATAAAACATGGCAAAAAACTTTCCCTTCAGCAGTCTGTAATTAAGTATAAAAAAAACCAACTGTTACTGACAAGAAAAATGAAAATTCAACCAAACCTGGTTTGGTTTCTTCCTGTTCTAAAGCTGAATTTATTTGCATAGATTTTAAGCTATGTAGTTAACAGGCTATAAAATTGTCAGTTCCAGCATATAATGTTCAGTAAAAGGAACACCTTACAACTAAGAAACTGAACAATATGGTTTAAGATGCCTGTCAGTTTGGGATGTACAGTAAGCTTGTATCTATCTGAACAAGCCATGTAATATTCAACAGAGTTGTAATGAGTCATGACTTGGAGTCACTCAATCTGAACTACTACAGTTACTCAAAGATGTTTGAGAAGATTTCCCCATAGAAATAATACAATGACTCCAGCCGGGAAAAATGTAGTCTTCAAATTTTGTGTAACAGTTTATAAAGCTCTAAATTTTGTCCCTAAAATACGTTGGTACTTTTTAAGAAAGTCACCCAGGAAAGAACCTGGGCACGAAAACTAAACTACCGAACGTCTGATCCGCTCTCAACCCCAGTCCCCTTGCATCGGGACTGTGACTGTGTGATCATCGTCGGGTGTACATCACCATTCCCATCGAAAGGGAACAGATACTACACATGATCTTAGCCAAAAGGCTGAGTATATATTGGTTCCTGTGTTTAAATATTTGTGATACATCTTTGGACCTCTATATGCTGTAGCAATGTGCCCATTTTGCATAGCAGTTTGCGATGTTTATTCACTGTCAAGTCAACGACTTAACTGGACATTCGTCAACAACACTATTAGAAATCTAGGTGGCTGGGACCATTGACTGTTCTTATTTAAAGTAGTTCTTAAACATTAAAATCTAATATAGGAAATTTCATTTCCCACACATTTAATGTAATGTCCTACAAATTTAATGTTATACAAATAATGAATGGTTATGAGTGCAATAGTGCAAATATTTCATGAGTTGAAAGATGGAATGTTCCATTCAACGAGGCGCAGCCGAGTTGAATGGAACAAATTACATCTTTCAACGAATGAAATATTTGCACTATTGCACGAATGGAAACCATTCATTATTTGTTTTGTACAACACCTTCAAATTTGGATATTATTGGATGTAAAATGCACTCATGCAACAGATTGTTTTGAACAGACAGGTTTCTCTGCTCTCTTACCATTGAAAAAAGTGCTATCAAAAAAGTATAACCCATGGTTCTATTTCATAGAGTGCAATAGAGCGGATTTTGCATGCATTCGACGAGCAATTGACCAATCAAATGGCCGGAATATAATTAGGTGTTGTATAAAATGCTTTGTTATTTTACTTGCAAGCCTTTAAAGATCATGCCTAGTTCTGTCCATCCTGTTGCAATATTGGTAGACTTAAGTAACAAGTGGTGTTTCCAAGTACGTTTCCAGCATTATAACAACCAAGTACTGTACTGGCAACACCAGACTGTCACAACCTCCAACGCAAAATGCAGCTTTAAAGAATGGCTTTAGGCACTACATATAAGTTTGATAGGCCATCACTTCAGGTTGTTATTCTACACAACATTTAATATTTAAGAGAAATACCCTTTAAAACAGTTGAGGTTCACCAGTTAAAGTGACTGGACCTTGTAGTCTAATACACAGGTCATTAGATTAATTCCTCAGATGCAACACAACACTGTACGTGAAAACATAAGACCTTATGGTCTCAGCGACATGTTTATAATGTGTTAAACATTTGTCACAGACAAATGGTGTTGCATGTCATCCAAAGATGCTCTGAAGTTAAAAGAATATGTTAAGATTGAGTTATTTGAATTGCAATAATAGGGGATAACATTAACAATACATCCTGCACTGTGGAGCTGACGTCTTCATCAAGTTAGCCTTAAAGGAGTATTTACCATATATGCATAATGGTGGATATTTTAAAAACTAGGAACACTATGTTTCCTCTTTCTTGGACTATAACATATTAAAAATAAAATTCTGCCTTAAACCATCCCTTAAAGCTATCTTTATAAATTCTATTTGGGCAATGGATCACAAAAACACACCATCATTATTTGCCAGCCAGTTGGATTCTGATTCTGCAGTAACAATTGTTGCTTAAATAACATTTGAATTCAGACACTTGTCATATATCATGTTGAACTTAACCAAACCTAAAGAAGCTCCTTTTCTTGAGGGAGGGACTGTCCATTGAATGTAATAGCCCCCCATGTCAAGCAATGAAGAAGTCACAAAATGAGTGTCAGATCTGAGAAACACCCCCCTGGCAATCAACCAAAAGGGAATAATTTATCTGGTATCACATCCCAAAAAGACCATGCAAAAAAGACAAATTACTACACAAATGAAAATATGTATAGCAGTTTTTGCACACTGAAACATTAGAGAAAGAGAACTTGTGAAACCGAAAGAAAGCTGCTGCACCAAATTATTCCATGACGAATCACACATTAATACCTCTTTTATGTTTGCATGTGTAAACCATTTCAGCTGAAAATGCAATGATAAATCACTGATGATATTGATGACAATATTGATGATGATGATGATGATGATGATACCTTCTCAGTCTGCATCTCATCCAAACTCAAGCTCTCTTCCAATAAAATAACTATTCCTGGCTCTCGTGGCTTTCGTGTTCTCGAGCTGCTAGTTCTTCACATATCCTTATAAAGATCACATGAGTCACTTTCAAGATAGCAGCATGCAGTGCATACTGTAGTATCAGAGCACCAAACCCCTTGAAGAGTCCTTCCACACCCTCTCCTTCCTGAATAGCTCTGAAACACTGCATCATTCCCTCGTACTTTGTACTCACTGGAATGACGCCGTGGCCTAAGTCTGTGTTGTCGATAATCGTTCTGGTGCCCTGAATGTGTAATCTGGCCAGGACTGTTTCCAAAGGATATAAAATGCAGTCGGCAGTGAGATTACCGAGAAAACTGGCCACCAACTCGGGGAAGAATGCATCCAACATGCTCCTGGGTTGTAATCCATCCCCCGAGTCACGTTTCGACTTCAGTCCTCGTCTGACGACGGCTAAGTAAGAGTATTGCACGAACGAAGTGATCAGATACTTTGAAAGGCCGTGGATGATTGTGGGAGGCACGAGAACGTACATTGGCAACAACCTTGTGGTCTGGGGTGTTCCCATTCCTGCAAGCCTGGTAAAGCCCTCCTTTACGCAGTCCAACACCCCTGGTTTGTCACTGGCAATGTCACTCTGGAAATAGATAAAACAGGAAGTATTTGGAGCAAAAGAATATCAATCATTTCTTGACTAAAGACAGTTGATGCTATGTATTGATACAAAAAATACATCAGTAATAAATCAAAAAAGTTTGCACTTTTTCTTTCTCTGGAACAAAGAGAATAAGTGATCAGTAAAAAGAGTCCAATTATCCAGACTGGTGCATGATTTACAAGTGTTACATCGACATCCAGATAATTCACAGTTGCGATATTTCTCGCTTAGGAAACCCATCTGGCTCATCGTACCTGCAAACTTCTGCTACTGTACATAGTACATGGAGAGTCACAGGGTGAACAATTAATACTGTCATAGCATATAATCTGCAAAGAAAAATCAGCTGCAAACTGTTCCCTGCATGTCCAGAATATTACCCTAAGAACTAATGTCATGTGAAACGCTTCAATATTCTGAATACTGATTATTATAATGTTATGTTCTTCACATGTTGGTAATTCAGGTAATGGATTCTTTTAACACATCATACAAAGAGGAATTACACAACGAGGAACTACAAGACCACCAGATAGCATACATTTGTCCTACAATCATTTCTTATGGAACAAAGTGCGGCCCAAATTGCGGAAACATTTTTCAAACCCTGTAACTTTCATGGATCCTTATTTACTACTGAACGAATTAAGCCTTCCTGATGCATTCCTGATGCCATTGAAAAGCAATGAATTTCACTCCCTGTAAATCTGGGCAGTTGAACCATGAATTGCTGTACTAGAGACATAGCAAGATGGGCACTGCATATGCATGTCTGTTTCCATAAATGTTGTATAATATTACCAATTTTGTCATGGTAGTAGGTTAACATCCCTCGGTGTTGCTGCTCCATGAATTAGGAACAAACTTTCACCGCCAATCACTAATAAAATTCTGTGCCTTCCCATGGATCAGATGGAAGACCTTACCCCCTACATGGTATTTATGCAGTGTTAGTGTTTCACAATATTGACATATTACTTACTTGAACCGACTCCACCAGACTGGCTGAGAGAAATGGTGTTGATATGGTGATGGCCAAGGCCTTCAACGCCACATGACCTGCTAACTGTTTAGCTGTACTGTAGGAGTGAATTTCTCTGATAATAAAATGAAAGAAAGATTGGAATTAGCATAGCAATACAAACATGCAACACATTGCACTGACATACTTGCCCCTTATTACTGTGTACATATAGACAAGCACTCTGTGAAAAAGGCCTACAAAAACAAGACTAGTGTCATGTTTATAATTCCAGCTGCAGGTACTCTGTTTGTTAGCAAACACCAATTAAACACTTCTTATAATTCATAATTGCCTAGCTACTATAATGTGAGGGCAAGGAACACATGGCTAATGGCAGTTTTCACTGCAGTATAAGTGTAGTACAAGTCAATGACATACCTACTGTACCTGTCTAAGTTAATGTACCATATAAACTGGAGAAAAAAAAGCACCACATATGTAATCATGTCTAAAACTACATGTACATCAAAAAAGGTCCCAGCTGCAATCAGTACATCCCATGTATTTCATTGACTAACCCACATATCTCAACTAATAAGGCAAAACTAGCAGATTACCTTTTAAGCAACCTTCAATTTTCTTTAAAGGTTGAGTACATTTGTATCATCAGATTGTGTCTCGTTCAACTATAATGGCAGCATTAGTGGAGATATGGAAGCTAATAGACTTTACTTAATACACAGTGCTTGTGTTTTACTTGGGACAAACAACTGCTAAATAACTTGAAGATGGGAATAATTGTCACAATGGTACTGATGCTACCTTCAATTTGGAAAATCGGTTAAGGGGCGGGGAGGGGGGGGGGTAGTTACATTGGAAACAGTGGAATTACTCACTTGGGAAGTGGAGTCACTTCACCGAGGATGGTCTCACTTCCTAAGCCAATCCCCTGAACAACAAATGCACTGCTGATTCCTTTCCACATAGTGACAAAACCCTAAAAGGGATAAGAAAATCCAAAGCAATGTATCAAAATACATGTTGAATTAGTTATTGTTGGAATATGTGCACAAATTGGTATCATTATTACATCAGTTTTGGTTCAGTACAAAAATAAGAAATGATTTATTTTTTGTCTGTGAGGGGGAACCTGTTCATCTTTTCCATATTATAGTATATGAGTAGTACTCAAAATATAAGTAAGATGACCTGGTGTTTTGATCCTAGTATAGCAGAATATTCAAAGGCAAAGTAATTCTCCTTTCAAGAAGATTCTGCTAGGATAAAAGACTTAGGCTCTCTAACTGAATGCATTTACTTGTACACAGGCACTTTTTGCAGTAAATACATGTACTGTATGAAAGCAGTTTGTTAACGGATTTCTTTCTGTTTCACTTTTAAGAGCTCTCCAAATTTCACCTCCTGAGGTGGAGTTCATACTATCATACTATTTGTCAATGAACATGAATAACAAGAGTCCATTTATTTCTCACCAGATATCACCAAACTAACTAGCATTCATTTCAATTGGAAATACTGCCAACAACTTCCTTATGAACAAAACACTCATGTGAGTACAGTGAATTACCAAATCAGTCAACTATTTGCTTTTGCTAAGATCCTTCTTGAAAATGTGATGATATCAGGTCCTCTAGTTCAGTAATCCCCTTAACAGACAGCAGGGACTGTAAAAAATATTTGTGTATAATTCATAGTAGAGTTAACAGCTTGATAATACCTTTACCATACATTTTACTTGCAAGATTTCTTAAAAAGTGACCACAATTTATCACATAGTTCTGATTGCCTACAGGGTTTATTGATTAAATCATTAGAGATTGAATAATAACAATGGTAATAGGATTGCTGCTGACAACGTTGTCCCACCGGAGTCCACAAATAGTTTTTAAAACTCAACCCAAGGCTTATTGTTTCTTGAGGTATTGAGGAGCTTGCAATGTAACATTGACTCCATGATTCTTCCTCATTTGAAGCACTTTCAGCTCAATACTTAGGTTTGTAGTAACTCATACTGTAGTTTGACTGATTCATTTCAAACCTATCATCCTTTAAATACCAAAGGTGTATTACATATGAAACTTACATGTTGCCTTTGTAACTTAACTATGACTTGGATCACAGAAAAGGGTTGGAGGTGGTATCGATGGGCTTGGTGGTTAACCTAAACAGAGAAAGAGAGAGAATCGAATAGCATCATAATCAAAACAGGAAAGGTCAACCTTCCAAACTTATAATAACAACTATCAGATGAAAAATAAAAATAAACTCATAGGTTAACATTGCAGGATATACAGCATTCAGTATCATGAATTGTTGTGTTTAATTTAAAATGTACATCAATACTACAACTTACAGAATCTATATATTTTTGGTTTAAATTTCACCTGTTATTAATACTACAACAGTACAAAAAACAGAATCTACATATACTTTTGTTTCAAATTTCAAACGTACATCATTACTACAACTTACAGAATCTACATATATATTTGGTAGAACTACAGATGTACAGCATATGTGTTTCTTGAAGCCCCCCCCCCCCCAAAAAAAAAGGATCCATTTACAACCACTAACATTACAGAATGCATGTTAATGCATTCTGTACAAGTGTACAAATGTATGGTTTGCATGTCACATGCATATGGTACATACACACAGCAACACTGTTTACTACTTTCTGACTGCCAGCTGATTAAGGAAAACAAACTTGATGTGAAATAACTAAGTTTAATAACTATTGTTACTCACTTATGAGCAACTATGATCTCAAGTATATACCAACAGTACCAGTTTGCAATTATACAAAAGACCCATTTTATAAAACCACATTCAAAGGATGTGATGCAGTTTAATTCAATAGTTCTGCAGACATTCCTTAGGCTCTTTAGAAAGCTTTACAATAATTACCTGACATTGGCGTCTGAAAATGATGAAAGGGTAGGAGAGGACATTTTCCATCAACAGGCTGGCCATACCAATACCAAACCCAGCAATCCTATGAAAGTTTTCTGTAATGCAACAAACAAAAATATCCATTTAGTAAATTAAAAAACAATGAACAGGTCTATATGTAAATTACTCTTTATATATTTCTTACCAATGTATCCAATTTACATAAAATATGGTATGCCATAATTTAAAATATTAAAGGTCAGAATTCAGCCAGTACTTTGAGCATTACTGTATTCCTTTTACTTTGAAATGACTAAAATATACACAATTTCTCTTCCCAGTTGGATGCTAATAATTCATTGATGTCAACAACAAGCACATTTTCTAAACCAGAAAGTGAATACCTTAATTCTGCAAGGAAGAGTTTTAGTGGATATTACTTAAAGCAACATCATATAGATAGATATAGATTGTGGTATTGTGTGAAGCCTTCCATTTTGGTAAACAGTGTACCATTTAACAACTCAAATGAAATGCTAGCCACCTTGTGCTCATAGTCTTACATATCTAACGGTTAACTCCTCAACAACATGTTGCTATGACTTTCATCACATCGATGTACAACACACCAAATTCAGCTTCTGATGATGAACTACACCTAGTACCCCCTCCCACTTAAAAAAAATCCATTACATAAAAATATATAATGTTAATTCTGTAGGAATATTATCAATCAATATTACCTCCTTATATATGGCTAGGTCACTAGGCTTCACAATTTATCATTCTGACATACTATATCAAGCTAAGAACAGCCACAAATGTACTATTACTATTTTGCTCTATGCAGAGGTTTTGAAAAAGGTAAGCCTACCTTTCCACATTACTTTGATGCTTCTAATACAGTATCACTATCAGAAAATTGATCAACTTAGCTAGGCAAAATTTATAGTGTTTTAAATTAACAGAAACACTGTCACTAGCGTGTTAGAGAAAAAACACAGAAATGTTCCAAACAGTATTGAGTCATGGTAATTTTTTTGGCTATAGCCTGGTTATTTGCTTACCACAATATTCGTCCGGCTTCTTCACTTAGCCAAGGACCCTTTCTCCTTAGTTAGGCATTACGCTAGCCTAACTACACTAGTCTATACAGTGCTAATCCTATGGTTTTTAATCTCATTCTCGAGTGTGGCATAATGTTAGGCCTTGCATACTTGCACTATGGTACGAGAGGAGTAAAAATGTAGGTTTACCAATAACGTTACACATACTCTCCAAGACGTTACCTGGGTTTATGTCAACCCTAAAATATATCTCCCTAGCATGACCAACCACCAGTAGCATGATTGTGAGCAGGTATGTTGAGGCCTAGCCTAACGTTAGGCTACTCATATTTAGCTAAACTTACCAGTTTCACTTTGACGAGGAGTTGCATTTTTTACAGCTTTCATGATCTCCTCTTGTGACATGAGAACACTATCTTTGGAGGATGGAACAATAAGTTCTTCCTCTTCACCCGGAAAGCGTCTCGACGTCATTATGTAGATGATTCATGAACTTTCACTCGAGTGTTCACATCTCATTTGTTTATGCCTACTGTGTCTGGCATTTCCAATGAACCTGTGTTGTAGACCCTGCGGAATATACTGTTGAGGCATGTGCGCACAACTCGGCCCGCCGATGTGACAACTCGTCCTCATACAAAGCCGTCTGAGGTAATATAATATTGATGATATACTGTACCTGCAATTCTGATGCAAACATGAACATATTCAAAATAATTTGAGATATCTAAAATTCAAGATTATGTGAAGAAAATGGTAATCGACTCATGTAATCATCAGAGGCAAATTCATATGAAGGGGTCCCGGGTTGTGTGTCCGTGTGTGTTGTTATTTTTTGGGGGGGGGGGAGTGGGGGCTCTGATCTTGTCTTGAAGATTACTAATATTACTCAAGTACAGAAGTAAACACCTGCGCTCTCTTGTTATAAATTTCTGAGCTCTTACCTTGGATTATCTGGTGGCTGATTGCTTAGCAAAATTGCTGAAAATAGTCTGCAACGTTTGAGAAAAATAACATCCTCACAGCGTTTGTCTCCCATTAATTTTGTATCAGAATGAATTATATCATCAGTGTAATTCAGCTGAAAGTGTACAGGTGCTTTTTTCCCTTAGTATTTAATCGTTTAACCACAGAGGGAAAAAACTAAAAACGTATGAAAAAAAAACAATCGTTGCCTTTGGCTTGCCCCCACCACCTGCAGCTACGTGTCTACTGATTTTATCAGAGGGTGCCCATGATCTTTCCTCATATCCCGTCTGGCCTGTAGTGGGATTTAAATCTGGACCCAACCGCCTCCCTTGGTATTTACAAACTATAGGCTACATATGGCATGATGGCTCGAAGCTGTTGCACGTTTTTGGTGACAATTCATGTCAGTAGCCGTGTCAGTTGATGTCCATGAAATACACATGGGATAAATCAAACCC
>KN884912.1:0-25634 GCA_000934455.1 Apostichopus parvimensis | reverse complement strand
ATTCAGTTGTATCAGTATCTGGAGAGGAGTTTTGCTACTTGAAAGGTCTACATTTGGATCATCAAACAATGACATTCGTTTTCAGTAAAATTTCCTTATAGACAGTAGAAAGCAACAATTTGAATTAAAAGCCGAACTAGTATAAAGACGAAATAAACTTGTTAATATGTTTGAAAGGTCAATTTCAAGATTCAAGCCAATATTCAAGCCAATTCAAGCCAATACACAGTCGACATTTTTCCATAAACAGTCGATTCGGAAATATACTTTTAGGAAAAGTTGAAAGAACTGTAAAACTTAACATTAATAGGTACCTATCCAAACATTAGGGGTGGTTTTGGGATACGAAATAGAAATTTCGACATATAATGTCGAAGAGAACCAAATAAAAATTTCGAGATCAAGTGAAATTATCGAAAAATACAAAGAAAATGTAGCAATTCGAAGATAATAAATTGCGAATGTCCTATCCGAGCAGACGCATCATCACGAGGGCGGCATGTACATGATCTTTAAAGGTGAGGGACTGGCCTGGACTGAACTGTGGTGGAATGGCCAGAGGCGAATGAAGGACCCTGGGGTCGTTGAAGCAGACTCCTATGTAGGTGGTCTGAGGAGTCCTGCCAAGAAACTTTTTCAGAATCAGATCGTGTATTCTGAGGCATGTTTAGACTTTAATTTAATTCTTTATAAGCAGCAACTGAGCACAAGATTGTGTTGACCGCGAAACACATCTGTCTTTGCAGCCGGGGACCTTAAAAAAATGTATCGGGACCGTCAACTTGACTTGAATTACATTTACAGTGCTAACAACCCACCCGGATATGACGTCCAGTCTACCGCTGAAACGAATGACCTTAACCACGTGACCTCCTCCTTTGTACTTCACATTGCAGCAATTTTCGATCTTCGTTTGCACATCGGAAAGGTAAGTAGGGATGCGTTCGCCTCAAAGTGGCGACGGATTTTACCAATATTTGATTGTTATACGATATCGAATCTTTCAATCCAGAATATACATAAACTTCTGCTTTTTATTAAATGCAGCATTGTATGCTTTAGGTTCTCGTAAGGATGTAATTTCAGTATATTATTCATCACCACACGTGTACTTATCGTAATCAGTACTAATAATAGTTACTCATTGCGTATTCGATTCACACATATCTCGTTAGCCCATACCATCGCAATGACTAGCTCCATTCAGCGTTACGATTAACACTCACCTCTGCGTGTTGCTGAGTATAGGCTGTATTGTGTGTATACAATATCCTAGGTTTAAATGTCAACACAACAACAAAACTCAGCACAGTTGCGGAAGCGTGGTTTGCAAATCAATCCACATCTTTCAGTAGCGGCCTAAACATATGGTAAATTTTCTTTCTGAACTGAGATTTTGAACGTTGTTATTATATTGATCGCAAACAGCAATCTTAACTATGGCCGATATTCAAGTGTAAATGATTGTAAGAAGCATAATGTAACTTGCCTTAGCCTTAGGCTTATCGTGACGTTAGCCTAACGTTACAACTTGGACAAGTTAGACATTTTCACTTAGGCTAAGGCGAGACCCAAACTTTAGGTCTAACCTTTGGCTTTGTGTAAGGCTAGCAAAATAGTAATTGTTCTTGAATCTATCAAATAGGTAGCATAGTCTAGGTCTACATTTATTCAGGGCTAAAACAAGCACCGATTGTGGTGGTTCAGTGCTCGTCAAAAGTTTTGTCAATAGGGATTTTGTCAGAAGTTTTGATGACAGACAATCGTAGCCCTATAATTACAGCGGAAATGTGGACAGTCAAGCACAGTTTGTTTACACACATTACAATTAATATTAGTCTAACTCTGAGCCTATCCCTAAAGGTGCCGCAGTTTTTCTAGACAAAGATTCAGCTTATTTTCCCTTCCCCATTTTTACAGACCTTTTCCTTTCAATTTTGCATGGATTGCATTCCTTCATAACAGAGTTTGTATAGTAGATGCATTTTAAGGCTATCTAGGTGTAGTGATGTTTGAATTTTGGCATAGCCCAGCAACAAAACTTTAAGACTGCACGTCATAATTTAAGGCTATTTCACATTTCATCATAAAGCATTTATGGCTTTGTCTTATTAATGGATGGAAGTAATTATATTCTATTAGGATTCCACCCCCTCCCCCCAAAATAAAACATGGGAAAAAGAACAATCCCACAATTTATTTTTGAAGACAGTACCTCCAAAGTCTTAGGACATTTTAGCCTTGATAGAGTTTGATTTTGAAACATTGCCTATATATTTAAAGCAACTAAGCTAGTCCCTCTGGATGGCATTAGCAATATAGCTATCTGCATCATGGTTGCTGTTGTGATCAGATTACTTACAACTTGTATAACTGACTTCCAATCAGTTTTTCTTTGCTTGATCAAGTTTTGACTCGTCATATACTCTGTATACTGTGCAAAGTAATGGCAATTTTTTTTATATTTATGGATCATTAGAAGTATTTTAATTCTTGCATCGTCTCAGTTTAGTCTTTGAGGAGCTCTCAGAGATTACATCCTACTGAAGATGTCACCTATTTTGTTTAATCCACAGACTATTTCTCTTTACTTGTACATTTACTGTAATATTAGTTTGAGTACAAAGTGGTACCAAGGACCACATATTTCAGAGAGCTTTCAACCCTTGAGCACTGCAGAGTTCTATATAGCCAACATGCCACATATATTTTTCTTTCTCTTTTCCTCAGCTTTAATTTGTATATACCTTGTATATACTGTACAGTTCACAAATGGTTTCAACAAAGAGTAATACCAAGGGCGGAGGCCCTAGGGATAAAGGCTCACAACAGAAAGCACAGAATGTGAAATCCCCCACAATTCCTGTACCTGCAGAGCCCCCAGCCGGCAAAAAGGTAAGAACCCAAGAAAGGGATACTTTAAAAGAGACACAAACCCCTACCATCATTAGTAATGTGATAGAAATAACTGTCATGAACACCCTCCCCAAACAGCTCAGAAATATCTTCTTCCATTTGGGGGATATTACAGAACTAGTATTTCTTCACACAAGTTTATACAAATATGGGATGGACTAAAACAGTGTTATTAAATTAGTGACAGGTGAAATTTTGTGTTTGGGTGGGTAGAAGGTTAGTCGTGTTCGCCAAATGGCAAGTAGTTTTCTTAAGAGAGCTTGTGGAGGCCTGCTACCACCCTCGATATCCATTTTAAAAGAGCTGTCAACAGCCAAAGTGCATCTGATCAAGATTATTCTATCTCATTTTGATCGTTAGGCTACAGCAGAACAGATTCGACTGGCCACCATGATATATTCAGACAGTACTGAAATGGATAACGACAAAATCAAAGAGCAGGTCCAACAGATAAAAGAGCTGACAAATAGAACAGAAGATGAGATTCTGGTCGTCCTGTACGATGCAAACTACGACACAGAACAGGCCATCAACATGCTCCTAGAGAGGGATGAAACTGAAAATAAATCCGTGAGTATGACTGCCAGAAAGAGTTACATGTCACTGAAGTTAAAAGTTGGTAAAGACATTCTCCTCATCCTCTGTGGAAGAGGGAGGAAGAATATTTCAAGGAGCGGCTGATGCAATGCAAAGTGAAGCAAACCAAGCATTTACACAGAATTCAAATGCTCCTTACTACTCCTGCCAGAAGCATCCAAGAGTAAGAAGAGGTCCGTGGAGACGGGTATTGATAAAAGCAATAGCAGCCACTCGTCTCAGTTTAGTTCTTTCTCGTAGTAACAATGGTGTTAATTGGCTGAAAGTGTGGTACTTTGGCCCTACAATGAGGTGTTTTTTTTCAATTGACCTTGTTTGATGATGAGTAAGAACCCCAAGTAAACCCAAACATTTGTTTCCACAGGATATATAGCTTTTCAAGTGATATCCTGTATTTAAAATTGTTACAATATGTGTCTTTGTACAGATCGATGGTTGGGTGACCACAAGCAGCAAGAAAAGTAAGCTTCGGAGCCAACAGGGAGGTTCTGGCAAGGCCCAGCTGGACTCCCCGGACCTAGACATCAGTGCCCGTGGGAGTAAACCAGACAGGGAACGGGGGAGGGGTGGCCGTGATCGTGACAAAAATAACGACTCTGAAAGCAGGGACAGAGGACAGGATCCAGATAGGCGCCGTGACAGGGAGGGTGGTTACAGAGGAAAGGGAAGAGGTGGCCGTGGACCCCTACCTCCGCGGATGGCGAGAGGTAAGTAACATTTTCTGTAACTGATGTTGCAGGACATAGTTTTTCTTGAAGAGGGAAACCAAGGAATGGGAGAGTATTACTTGTTCTCCTTGCAGTGCTTTGAGAAAGTCATACTTGGTGGTGAGGGGTAAGGGTCCTAGGACTGAGGTAAGCTGGCTGGAACTGTATATGCTATGAAAGTACACAGAGACACTTTTGTTCCAAAGTCTTTAAGATCTCTATGGTGCACAGACAGTATTTGAGTACATCTCTTCTTCCTTCAGGAAAGGGTAGAGAATACGATGGAGGTAGTCGTGACAGGTACAGAGGAGATCGAGACTTCGGCAGAGGCAGGGGACGAAGGAACGGTGGTGAGTTCTATTCCGAGCAGTTTAATATGTAATCAAAATCACGTTTGAAGACACACTTGCACCTTAAGAGAGGCACATCTAGACTTAGGGCAATGTACTGAAACTCATAACTTGATAGTAAAAAAAGTTCAAGTAGAGTGGTGTTGTGTTCATGCTGCATTTAATAGTTTTCGACTTTTGTTTTTCAAGGTACAATCAAATCATTTTGCTTTTTGTCAATGATTTTTAGAAATTGTGATCGCATTTTTCAAAGAGCAACTCTCATGTGTCATTGAAGATATTGTACCCTTTATTAGAAGCACAGATCTCGTCGTTTTCACAAACGTTGGCGGTGCACTTCTCAAGACTTGCAACAAAAGTGAAAAAGGAATATTGTACTTAAAGTTGTTTGTACAGTGTTTCACTAAATTGGACATTTTACCGTTGATATCCAATTTTCCGATATTTATCTTACAACAAATAAAGAATGTGTAAATTTTCGCTCTATGACCGTAAGTAAAGTTTTGAATGGATTTAATGCTGAATACCAAATTAAAGTAGTTATAGTGCTGGCCAAGATGACATAGGGAATGGAGGTCCAGAGAAAGTCCAATCATACATCCATTGCAGATTGGCAATGAGTATAGCTAGTGATGGGCCTGATGATGTCCAAGGGAAGCTGCAGTTGACCAGCAGCATTTTCAAATATGTCGGTGTACACCGTTGGTGATAAATTTGTTCCTTTCGGGGCAATCAGCCAAGAAATAACTTAAGAAATATTAAGTTTGTGGAAATATCACTTATTAAAGCCGGCATACAATTCTTTCAATCAGAATGTTTCTTCTGAATATTATTATAATCTATAAATATTGCTTCGTTGGAAGAAAAGGTTAGTTTTCTGATGGATCCTCATAACTCTGTCTCCACTTTGATTGAAATGGGAGGTATTGCTGTCCAGAGCTGTTAAGATCTCTCGAAACTTTAACGGTTCTCTCTGTGCTTTCTGTTTCAGAAATGAACGGACCAGCAAGAAGCAGCAGAGGGGGCGGAGCTCGATCCTTTACAAATTCCAGTTTCACTGAGTAAGTATTTCTCTCTGTTGAGAATGTTGGTACTTTGTTGAAGTAGATTTAGTAAAGGTGTTCTGCAATGCAGTTAGATTGTTTGATAAACTTGCAAGTCATATTCGTTATGCTTTCCATTGGAATATTCCGTTAGTTTAGAGAACTGAGCAAATCTTAAAGAGAGAAATTAATGAAGGATTCAGATTGAGTTAAACATGGCCATTATGTGTGGTCCACTTAGGTTGTTTATGTAGAGGCAAAGTGAATCTGTGACGTCACACAACCATTGGACCATTTACAAATTTTCCTTTGTGGAAAGGGGGGGGGTAAGGTTATTTAAAACTTGTCATTTTATCTTAACCTGTAGTCCAATTAGAGTATATGCTTTGGACAGATGTTGTTTTGCATTTTAAACCTCTGAAAACCCTCTGGTGTATTTTGGTAAATGAGAAGTGATTACACATTTCACAGGCTGAATGGTGGTTTGAGTCAAGTTAGTAACAGCATTTCTAGTCTTAGGCTTATCCGAGACTCTCTTAGTACTTTCAAAGGGTTTGCATCATGTCTTAGGTGATGTAGCTTCGGGAAGAGATTGAACAAATCTTATCCTGGTTGTTCTTTTTTGCAGCAACAGCAAACCCGTAGAAAACGATGCCTTCAATTCTGGAGATAATGTGTGGAGAAATCCTCCTGAAGAGAGTAAGTGGTACCATTTTGATAGTGATATGGTTCTAAGATAGATATATAGATTGATCTAGAGAGAGAAAGAGAATAAGAGTGAATGCTTTGCATTTTTCTGTATGTTTTGTTTTGCAGTATCTTAGCATTTAAGCAATGTCATATTTCTGAACTGTTCTTGTAGGATAAAGTTGATGATTACATCAGTACCCCTATTTAGGCCCCTTTATTCAACCCATTACTTCATTTCTTTTATGGATATCAAAAAGATGTTCTATTAAACATAATATTGAAGGACAGGATAAGCTTCATACTTCCATATCCAACGTTTTAGAGCTTTTGATAAATTAAAGTAAGGGTAATTTTTGAATGACCTGCCTGTTTTACATTGTTTCATAGTTGTTTTGTCTTTTATTATTTTAATGATGTTATCTGTATCTTTTCATATCTGTAGTTTGAAACTTTTAGCACAAGTGTGTAATTTTCTTGCATTGGGATCTTGTAAAATATTGACTTACTTGCTTTTAAGTATTTGCTTTAGATGTACTAAGTTTGAAACTAGACTGAACTGACAATGGTTGATTTCTGGGGTCAGTATTAAGTTGCAGTTATTATCAGTGCATGGTAAATTAAGAACAGTACAGAAATAGGGATTGTGGTTAAGATGAGAGTTACCCTAGAAGCAGACATGAAGTTGCATCTTCCACAGAAAAGAACCTAACAGATGTTGTTGTTGTAGTTCTGTTAGAGCAGCATCCAATCAACATAATTTGTCGGAAACCAGCAAAGATGTAAAAATTGTCAAAGCAAAAGGAACGGCAAACTCTGGGGTTTTCTCAGATTTGGATCAGCGATTTCTGGGCAATATTTTTATCAGGATATTGAGTATCTGAAACTTTGGCTGATCTACTTTGCTGGTCTTGGTAACCCGTCGGGGCTCCGTCTGTAGGTGAAATTTTTTTTGTGTCGTTACTAGACGCTAATCTCTGAATATTCTTCAACACAGATTGGGATGACGTTGAACAATCAGCTAGGAAGGAAGATTGGGGTGCCGAAGAGTGGACGGGAGATGTAAGTCTACCCATGCTTCAAGTTTTACAAGGATGTTGTACATCTTACAGAGATTAACTATCTTTAGTACAAAGCAGATCTGCGCTCTCTGCTTGCTTCTATCTGAGCTTTTATCTTAATTAGCAGTGATGGTGGCATTGTCAATTGGGCCACTGATATGTTGGCGGTCCTTGTCAAATTGGGCAAATTGATCATTTCTTTAATCTCTAGTCAATTCTAGGTGACAGGGGCCACTGACATCTTGGGCGTCCGTGTGAAGTTTCACAAATTTATCATTTCTTTAATCTTTAGTCAATTGTAGGTGACAGTGTCAATGTTAGTGTAATGGTGCGTAAAATGTGGGAGTTGTGCCAATTGCTTACTGTCAGATGATATTTTCGAGAGAAATTAAAATAAAACACTATTATCTTGTCATACTAGCTGACCCATTCACAAGTCTTTACTGCCTCAGCGGCTGATGAGGTTGGCGCCAATTCTATCGACGCAGCGCCACCGACGTCTGAGCCGCCACTAACGACATCCCCAGCAGCACCGTATGGGCCAGGGCGTAGTAGCCAAGAGGGAAGTGCAACTTTTGGTGGAAGTGACACCTTCCAGTCCACCTCCATCTACACTACTTCAGTTTCCCAGCAGAACACAGGAATGCCTGAAATGACTCGCAGGTAACGATGGGTATACTTCCTCACCTATTAGGGAAGGAGAGAGGGATGGGTGGGGGCGAACAGAAGTAAGGAGGTAGAGTAAGGAGGTAAGGAGGTAGAGGTTAAACATACCGCAGTATTGTGTCAGGGTTTGACATTACTTTTACTGTTCATCAATAAAGAAATTAGAAATACTAAATTGAATTTAAGTAGGTGCTCGAGAGGGCATTGAATATGAACTCAACTAATGATGACACAACCATGAAAAGCTAGAATGATTGTTTCCTACCAATTTCATTGAAGAAAATGGTATATATTTTTTTTGCATTGTTGTCAATTTTATGTTTAAAGGGATAAAATAATAAGAAAAGAAAAAAATGAACAATTCTAGATGTGCTAAAATGGCTACAAAATTGAAATACAAATTAGTATCTCTTTGTCTTGCAATCATTATTTTGTGACAATCTTTGTTTTGACTAGTTCACCTGGTAACATAAACTGGCTGTAGCAGTAATTCACTGAATATTGTACTATCAATTGATGCGTTTCTTCGCTTCAGTTTTCCATGCCCTTGAATTGAAGAATCAGTCTACATGGTTAGAAAATTGGAACCTTTTATCCCATCTCGGTTGTTAACTCTTTTATATCCATTGCATTAACTTTGTTACATAGTCTCAGTGTCCTGTGTTTGAAGAGTACTTGCATGCTTACAAGGACGTTAAATGCAGGGAAAAAACTCCCATCGATGTCTCAATCAAATTTATGAAGTAAATATAGTTTTCAAAGTTGATGTGACTTACCTAAACCATAACACAGGTCCATAAAATGTAATGGACATTGGTAGTTTTTGTTAATTTTTTGTTAATTGTCAAAATTTTGTTCCCATTTGTTGTAAGTTAAGACTAATGTCTGATTTTGTTTTTGCCTGCAGCATTGACATTGCAGAACTGTTTAGGAATTCCACACAGCATTCTGCCTCGCAATCTACCCTCCCCGTCTCCTCCAACAAAGAAGATACCAGTATCTTTAGTCAGTTCCAGACCTACCAAACACCCCCTACGATCCCCTCTGGAGAACCACCCAAGCCCTCTTCGCAGGTAAGAAACTGACATCGTTGAGTATCCTCAATACCTAATACCCAGCTGTCCAATGTTTAAATGATAACTTTGTGCAGAATTTGAGGGTTTGATGTAACATAGTCCAAGACAGTAGAAAATAATCATGTGCTATTGATGTTTCTACATTCTATCTATTGTGGTTTCCAAGAATATTCACCTTTTAAACTACACCAAAGCTTTGGATTTCTTTGTTTTAAAGCTACATTGATGTTGAAGTCAGTTCCTCAGTGCAGGCCTAAATATTATAATAATAACTTGACAAAAAAATGTTGTTTTGACTTCCATCTTAATTACAAGAAGCACCCTCATGTCTCATCTTTTTTGCACATTATTGCCAAGAGTCAAAATAAACAATGATTTAGTCATAATGGCCCACCTGAATATTGTTACGTTAGATAAGACTCTAAGATAAGCTTAGCTAAGATAAGATAAGCTAAGATAAGATAAGATAAGATAAGAAAGCTAAGAGAAGATAAGCTAAAGATAAGCTTTAGGGTATAAACTGATGTCAACTAAAAGATGTTTTCCATATTTGCCATTCATAGTCGGGTAATTGCTTGCATTTGGATTTTGTTGTTTTTGATAGATGAGTGCTGGTACCGGCCAGGTCCAGTCATCTCTGAGCAGGGCTCCCCAAATGCCAAACAGCCAACCATCGCAACAACCTCGGACCCATGGTCAACAAAAACCTACCCGGAAGAAACTCCCCCCTGGAAACAGCAAGGTGAGTAATCGGCAGTGTGGGGCTACATCTTTAACTGTTTCTGTAGAGTTTATTCACATTGTCTGGCTTCTACCTTGTTTAATTTCTAATAGAAAATGGATAAGAAACTGTTTATTAGGATTATCAAGGTACTAGCAGTGTGTGTACTTATTGTATAGCTAGCACGTTCATGTAGGTACTAGCAGTGTGTGTACTTATTGTATAGCTAGCACGTTTATGTAGGTACTAACAGTGTGTGTACTAATTGTCTAGCAGGTTTATGTAGGTCCTAACAGTGTGTGTACTAATTGTATAGCTAGCACGTTATGTAGGTACTAACAGTGTGTGTACTTATTGTATAGCTAGCACGTTCATGTAGGTACTAACAGTGTGTGTACTTATTGTATAGCTAGCATGTTCATGTAGGTACTAACAGTGTGTGTACTTATTGTATAGCTAGCATGTTCATGTAGGTACTAACAGTGTGTGTACTTATTGTATAGCTAGCACGTTCATGTAGGTACTAACAGTGTGTGTATTAATTGTATAGCTAGCACGTTATGTAGGTACTAACAGTGTGTGTACTTATTGTATGGCAAGTTTATGTAGGTACTAACAGTGTGTGTACTTTTTATAGCTAGCATGTTTATGTAGGTACTTACTGTGTGTGTACTTATTGTCTAGCAGGTTTATGTAGGTACTAACAGTGTGTGTACTTATTGTATAGCTCCAATTCAGTGCATGTTTAAATACGATGTTGAAAGACAAGCAAGAAAGATGCATCGTCGATACCAGGTACTAATCCTCTTAAAGTTGTCATATGGGAAGTTGGATGGTTACAAGTTCAGTTGTTCTTTTCAGTTTCCCCCATCTGCAGTGGAGATGCCTTTATCAGCAAGAGGCCTTGGTCCTTTGGACGTCCAGTTCGGTGCAATGGATATCAATATTGACCCTGCCATCACAGACTATGGGATAGTAATCCAAGGGTCCTCTCTGTCATCTAAGGGAGACTTATCATCTGGGGCTTTCAGGTAACTTTAATCATTCACAACACATCTAAGGTTTACCTTCATGCCATATATGCTCAGCTGAAGTTCAAGAGTTATTTCCACATACACTTTTGGACAGAAAGTTGGTTTTCAGAAAACATAAAAAAACAAAAAAAAATTAAAGTGGTATTGAACTTAGCCTTTGTACAAGTTGAATGAATAGCATCAATATTGGCAGCCTCGGTCTACACATATGTTAAGGAATATGACTTGGTGAGGCCCTGTTGAGATGCATTCAGAAGACATTGAACTAGGGTAAGTTCCAAGCTTCTTCCCGAAGATCCGTCATCCACAACATGCTATCACTCTACCATCCATGGTTGCTTAATTACGTAATGATGGTATATTGATATTATTCTCTCTGGGTAAGATCCAAACTATACGGACCATATTTTAAAATTGAGGCTTGCACACCCTTCATGCAGAGTGGATAAAATCCCTACAAATCCTACAAATAATCCCCAATTTGGGATCCGCCCACAGGGTGAAGGATTGACCCTAGCGCAAGCACGGCTATATATTACGACATTTCAAGCATGTAGTTGATTGAAGTCTATTCTGAAGTTGTCATGTATATTGATAACTGAGTTAATGTGGAATCACAACTGGATAGTGTGTAAATGTAGCAGTTTTAAAGCCTTTATGAGTTGTTAGGTGGGTTTGATGATCAGTATATGATGAAAGTGGGATCTTTTTTTTCTTTTCTCTCTCTTTACAGTGTGAACGATACCAAGTCAAGTGCAAGTCACATGTCGTCGTATAATGCAAAGGTCACAGATTCAGCCTATTCAACTGGCATTGGGAGCTCACGGATGTCAAACAGCATTCCATCCTCTGTGCCAGCTAGTTCCATGGACCAATCAGTACGAGCAGCCTACGGACACGGCCAAAACGTTCCAAGTCAAAAAGTAAGACGGCTTCTCAGTCGAATACGCACTGCTTGGGAACAGGAAGAGAGAAAGTCTGGGGTAGAAGTAGAGGTTGTGGTGGGTTAGAAAAGATGGGAGGTCAACGTGGCTCTCAGAAAAGTGACTGAAAAGCTTTCTGTCAAATGCAATGGAGGTAGCACACTCTTGTGTTGTACAACAGACCTGACAGGGTAAACAAAAAATTCGTCAGGTTGGTAATGTAACATTTGTCTCGGTAAGGCCTTACATCCAGCTTGGAGACTACTCAGAAATGTCAGAGAATTGTTGCATTGATTTTGACATCTTGGTTTAAAAATCGATTTGATTTGAACAAATTGAATTTTGGTGTTGTTTCATTCAAGTAGATGTACCAGTTGGTTTATCACTGATTTATGTCGAGTATATTGTTTCTGTAATTGAGTGACTTCATGATATCATATTTGCCCATTGAACTACTAGCACAGAAAATTTGTCAACAGTAGTCTGGTCATCTGATCCTTCTAAGATTCTGTTCAGCCGACCACAATGAGGTGTGGAGGTTGTCTTGCAGATGACTAGTTGTTTACATCAAATTAGATCGCAATCTAACTAAATGCCCCCCAAATCTGTAAAGTGATACATTGTCATCTCCGACATTGTTGATGGTCGGTTTCCCAACCTACACATCTCTCCTACCGTGTACATATTGGTGTTGTATTCACCAAACCTACACATCTCTCCTACAGTGTACACTTTGGTGTTCTATTCACCAAACCTTCACATCTCTCCTACAGTGTACATATCAGTGTTCTATTCACTAAACCTACACATCTCTCCTACAGTGTACACTTTGCTGTTCTATTAACCAAACCTACACATCTCTCCTACAGTGTACATATTGGTGTTCTATTCACCAAACCTACACATCTCTCCTACAGTGTACATATTTGTGTTCTATTCACCAAACCCACACATCTCTCCTACAGTGTAGATATTGGTCATTGTTATTTAGCTGCATTTTGTTGGGCAATCGTATTTATTGTTGGGACAACCAAAAAGTAAATCATGGTTGACCGAGAAAAGAACAGAGAAGATCCTTAAAAGTGTGCCGTAACAGATACTTTAATCAGTCAGTGGATTAACCTGAGAAGAAAATGTAAAAGCTAAGCAAGTTTCATTTGAAATTGTCTGACTTATGTTCATGTTCATGTTATATTCATCTCAGCCAGTAATTGTTAATTCTATTTCCCATCCATGTTTTATCGTTTATAGCTTGCCCCAGATCCTATACCTCTCCCGACACAGAGTGAATTAAAAAGTTCACCGTACTTGGGAGGACAGAAGACAGCAAGCAATGGTCCAATTGAAAGTAAGGACAATTTATCCTCAATCTTGACTGCCTACATAGAGTGGATAAGGCTTCCATCTTCTTGAGCATCATCAGTTAAACTTTTATTGATTTTGCGTTGAATTTGCTGCAATCCTGAGGAGCAGTAATTCGTTGTTATAGATTCGAAAACTAGTAAAGGAAAATGGGTTTCTAAGCACAGCAAACTTTGATATTAAATTTACGTACAGCAAAAATTGTTCCTAAATTTGGCATTCAAGGAAAACGTGGTCTTTTAAGGAATGTAAGAAATGGTGAACATATTAGACTCTCTTGCTCTCTGGCATCTGGATCAAAGGGAAGTTGATACAAAATGAAGTTACCTACTACCGAGAATAGTTTAAGGAAGATTAAAACGTGTTCATTGTTTTAAGATTTAAGGAAAACACTACCGTAATGAAGGAAGAATTTTGAGTTGATTTTGAGAACTTCGTTGATGCTTTGATGATTCTCCAGTATCTGCAGTAAAAGGAATCATTCTTTTCGGTGGATGTAGAACCAGTATGATGAGAATAAATCTTGACTTTCGTTCTTCTGAAGTTAACGTGAAGAGGATTATATCTCTGATTGGACATCGTGCACATCCACAAAAATTCTCGACAGGAAATTTCAGACCGTTAATTTGCCTTCATGAAAAATCCTGTGTATATCATTCCTTAAAACTGAGCTAATGGTTCCATCGTTTAAACACCAGATATTTATCCATTGCTTGTAATCGGTTGTTGAGAAAGAAACATGGCAAATGTTTTGCAGGTCTTGTTCACTTCATTGTTTTACTGCAGAACACAGTATTTTCAGTTGAGACAAAAAAGAAATAACTTTTGGGAGTAAACATTTTAAGCTGTGCATAATGCTGTTATTCGGAACGCATTGTATTTCACAACCTTAATTTAGTGAATGTCACAACGTAACATCTTTGGAATATACAAATATTATTTGAGAATTTCTCTGATACTATCTTTGATCAAAATTCATTTCAAATAAGTTCATTAAGTAGTATTTCACTGTGATGTTTTACTATGCTACCAATAGTTCTTGAATGACTTGCTCATTTATTAAAACCTTTCTTTGCTTGGTGTAAAAATCCAGAAGAGCGCCTCAATGTGAGAGTGCCACAGTGTGAGAGTCAATGTGAGATTGCCTCAGTGTTAGAGTGCCTCAGTGTGAGAGTGCCTCAATATGAGAGTGCCTCAGTGCAAGAGTCAATGTGAGAGTGCCTCAATGTGAGAGTGCCTCAGTGCTAGAGTGCCGCAGTGTGAGAGTGCCTCAATGTGAGAGTGCCTCAGTGCTAGGGTGCCTCAGTGTGATCAATTTGCAGTCTCATTTTCAGTAATACTTGGAAGGTCGGGCAAAATTGCCGATCAAACTTTCAAAGTTAAAAAAGTTAAAACAGAAAGAAGGTAAAAACCTAAAAGAAGCTGCTTTAAAATTTGCCATCACAGGTGCTGTTGATTCCACCACACTGTCTTCATCAGTTGGTATTTCAACGAGCGGGTTACCGCCCTCTACCGGATATGGACTACCAGGAGGTCAAGGGTTATCTACGAGCCGACAGGTGGGACATTTCATTAGGACATCTTTATATCCAGTAACCAAGCAATCACTATGTTGATAAGGAACATTTAACATCCCATCATTTCTTTGTCTTCAGGGGAAGGGAGGGAGGGATTACAGGTTTTTTATGAGGCGGTGCGCAGAATGGATGATAAACAAGGGCATGAAAATCAAATGAACCAGTGACAGATGGTATACTAATCCCCAGTGGGGTGGTATACTAATCCCCAGTGAGGTGGAGCAGGAGGGTCCTCCCTTGAGACTGGACTTTGTTTTAATTCTTATCATTTTTCTATACTTTTCTGTTTCTTATATGTAATTATAATGAGATATACTATTTATATCCTGTTTCGTTTCAGGCTGGTTCCTATGGAACCCCCAGCAGTGCCGTAACTGTCAGTTCCAGCATCCCTGGCTACGGGAACCCCGCAATGTCCAGTGGTGGACTCGGCACGGGGCTGTCTTCAACGGGGACGTCGTCGCTAGGCGGGAGTGGGAGCATGGGGGCGCCGAGTTCCATGGGCCCAGCGAGTACGATAGGTGCAAATCCTCTAGGAGGCAGTAACTCACTAGTAGGTACGAACTCTTTAGGCGGTGTCACCTCCATGGGTGCCACCAGTGTGATCAATGGTGCTGGAACAAACTCTCTGGGTTATTCATCCTCGAGTAATCTCAGCCCGCTGCCCTCGTCAAACAGCTCCAGCTATTCCGTATCAAGTGCAAACGCGTCTCAGTCGACGCATACAAGTGTGCAAACGTCGCCTCTCTCTAACACCAAGATTGGGCCGATGGAGAGCAGACCATCCCAGGTAAGAGCTGCATTATTATTTCATACAAAGTACACTTCCGTTCCTGTATCGTGATGCAACATTGCGTCGGTCATTTTAGTAGATCTGTACATGTATTCTTGTGCTGCAACATCTAAAAGCGACTACCTGTGACATGGTTCCCACGCAGTCTTGAAAATGGGAAATGTCCAGCAAAAGTAGGGGGAAAGGAGAAGCATCTTTTCTGGGTCTTGAATGTGCACCGGGTTAAGTTTGGAAAGTGTGGAAAAATTCTCATTTGGATATCTCTTCATATGGATTTACTTTCATAACTCCATTTACTTTTAAATTTTGGCTAACTTTTCATCGTAGCCTTCATGCAATTAAGCCTACATGTTCAGATCATATGGTAGATATAACAGCTAAACTTACTAGTTCACAATGATAAGACTTGTGTTAGCAAGGTGTTTAAGAGTTGCGAAGTAAATTTAACCACCTCATAAATTGATTGTTTTAAGAAAAGGGCAAATTATCAATCTTCATTCCAGTCATTTGTGTCATGAAATTTTGTTTTGTTTCACAACAATTGGTAATATGCTTCCGTTTCCTTTCTGAGCTGTTTCTCGTAGTAGCCTGCTATCATTCACTTGTTTTCTTCCTGTATCTCTCTCCCCTCCCCCCCCCCCTCTGCTCCCTGTATTCCCATGCAAGTCCTATTGAACTTGACTGATTCCTTTTCAGCATGGCCTGGATTCAGGGCCTTCTTCAGTGAATGGCAGCGCAAGTGTCTCGACAACGTCCACCTCATCCATTTCAGCTAGTGCAACGACTCTCTCGTCAGCGTCCACCTCATCGACCCCTCTAGGGTTCCCATCTACCACAAACATAGGCTCCGCTCTCAGTACGTCTATGTCAGTGTCCGGTTCTATATCCTCAAGTGGAATCAAACCGTCAAGTAAGTTTGAAAACATTTTGAATAAAGAAATCTTGAGTATGGGACCTTTGTTGGAAATTGGTTAAATTGAAAGCTATAGAAAGGAGTCAGTTAACTACAGACCATGTAAATTTGGTCTTACTATCTTTTACCTTATAAAGATATTTTAGAATCAAATTTTGGACCCTCCTTAGTGAAATGATGTTTGCGATATATTATATAAATGGAGGCAAGTAATTTACATTGATGCAAAAGTTGCAGGTGGTCATAGTTCAGTAATCTCCAGTTCTTTTTCCACCTAAGAAATAAACAAGGACTGATGGGTTACCATACAGACTTGTTTCAGCTTACAGATATAGACGATATAAAATATGGTCTTACAATCTTGTAAACAATATTACAAGTGTAGATATAGTTTCTCATATAAAGACAGTTTAGAATCCAAGGTGGACCCTACGAAGTGAAATGATGTTTACGATATTCTAAATACAAGAGTGCAGGTAAAGTAACGTATATATGCAAATGTTTTAGGAGGTCAACATTTCAGTCATCTCGGTTCTCTTTTACACCTAATTTATAAGTTCTGATGACAAGTTTGAAGCCATGATTTCTACAGTGGTATCATCCGTCACATCCAAAGCCCAAAAGAAACTGTTAAAACATAAATCGTAAAATTATTCACAACTCTCTTTGTTATGATAATTAACCTTTATCATTTTTTCAGGTTAGTTTATTACCGTATAGCAGAAAATCTAAAGAAAAGATAAACATTCAATTCAGTTTATTGTTCCGTTTGATGTAACTACTGTGTAGACAAAGAGTCGTGTCTTTAAATCACGATGATTCTCCAGTCACAAATTGAGGTAGAAGGAATCATTCTTTTTCCGTTTCATGAATGTGTGTGGTCGGTGGAGAGCCAGTATGATGAGAATAAATCTTGACTTTCGTTCTTCTGAAGTTAACGTGAAGAGGATTTGATCTCTGATTGGACTTTGTGCACATCCACAAAAAAATCCTGTGTATATTTTGCAAAGGATATTTGTCCATTGCTTGTAATGGGTTGTTGAGAAGGAAATGTGGCAATCAAAATGCCTGGAAATTATGAAAATGGTTTGCAGGTCTTGTTCACTTCATTGTTTCACTGCAGGACACAGTATTTTCAGTTGAGACAAAAAGAAATTACTTTTGGGAGTAAATTTTGAAGCTGTACATAATGCTGTAAATTCTGAAAGCATCTTATTCTGATTGGCCATCGTGCCCATCCAGGAAATTTCAGACTGTTATTTTGCCTTCACAAACAATCCTGCGTTATCATTCGTGAAATCTGAGCTAATGGTTCCATCATTTTTCAATTGATATTTATCCATTACTTGTAATGGGTTGTTGAGAAAGAGATGTGGTGCTTACTTCTTTCAAATTGGGGAAATGGTTGGCAGGTCTTGTTCACTTCATTGTTTTGACTGCAGAATATATTTTCAGTAGAGATGAAAGAAGAAATCATTACGCCAACTCTTGTAGAATGTTTGAGCTGTATACAGAGTAATGCTGTTATTGTGATCTTATCATATCACAACCTAATTTAGTGACTGTCACAACATACTGTCTTTGAAATATACAACTTTTGTTTGACTTTGTCGAGACTGAGGTCCACACTTGTCTCTCTCTCTCCAGATAAGGTACCGCCTAACTTGCCTCCAGGAATGCCTTTTGTCAACCATCACTTGATTATGGGTGGGCATGGTTTACTTCCAGTCAATGCATATGTAAGTTTGATGTTTATTACTTAAAGTTGTAATCCCTGGAAAGAGAGGGCTTTAGTTTCTTCCCACCGCAAATTTCCATACAATCTGGAACTGAATATCTGAATACAGTGCAGTTTGTTGACATGTCTAGTTGATTCGTATTTCAAGTAATGATGAGGAAACATCAGAAATCCCCAATGTTTAGTCTCTTCCTGAGTCTTAATAAACTTTTTTTTTTGATGTTTATCTTTTGATGAACAGTTAAGAATCAAGTGGAGTCATTCTTTTCTCCATTAACTGATTTCTTTGTTAAATATTTTAGCAGTGTCAAACAGTTTGATCTGTTTTGATATGAGTCACACTCTTTCTGGAGGTTAAAATTGACAGGATAAAGTGAACCGTTTGCAAACGGCTGCTTTTACAATGAACACTTTGTGCCTCACAGTAAAGGTAATACTGATGAAAATGCTGAAGTGGTTCTTCTCAGCTGATTGGAGTATGATGCTTCTTTCTATGAAAAGGGTTTTTTTCCCCTTCATGCTTGTAAAGTAAATAGAACATGCATCGTTTGGTTTTTGCCTATTAACAACAAGTCTGCCCAAGGTGGAAGTTACTGAAATACATCATCTGAGATATTATCGGTAAAGACCTTTGGTTTTCATCACAGTGAGAAATCTTGGTGCTTAGAAAAGGAATAATAAAATGTTGCACTGTATTACCATGTAAGCATCAGCTTGTGAGTTTAAATTCACACATGTTAAAATATGATGAGATCAACACTATGACTTTCGTTCTTCTGAGATCATATGAAGAACTCAGTTTCTCTGATTGAGACATGTGTCGTTGAAGCCTGCAAGCAAGCATTACAGATTATGTTTTACCTCACCAAACCAGATAAACCACATAGATGGCAGCAATTGAGTGCATTTGAAGCTTAATCTTGTAGCTTGTGTAAGTCATCACCACATGTGGTAATTAGGGTAAAGATATACCTTGGCCATCTAATGGATACTTGGGCTTCCTATATCTTGACTTTTAAAATAATATTGTGGAATACTAACTCTTTAATGATAGACACAAGAAGTAAGACAATATGTAGCACTTGTGTGAGGTTGGGCAGTTGTCAGAATACAGTGTAATTTTAATAATGAGGTTAAAATTGATTGCCTTGCCTTTCTAACCTGCACTAGAATTAGTCACAGATCTATGCCATTGAGCCGTTAAATAAAAACTCATAAGACGAGTATGCATAGCTCAATTCTCTTTCTACTATGGGTGTGCAGGTGCCATTGGATGCATGTTCACTTTCAAGAATTTTAATATTTACTGACCTGTTGTTTACATCTTTATCAGGCACATCAGTTCTACAACTTTGAAGATTTGATGCTACAGAGAATGCAACAACCGATGGTGAGTTAGGATATATTGAGTCTTTTTTAAACTCACAACAACTACTTGTGTCAACTGGATTCCTTACCCTTCTTCACATCAGTCAACAATATCCAAAGAGTTACTATGCTTCAAACAGGCTCCATTTGTGAACCGCAAAATTATTTTACGAGATCGACATGTCACATTGTGAGAAGTTTGTCCATTTTGATGATAACATGAGAAGTATCTGGACTTAAACAACAATCACTAAGCAGTCTGGTTATTGTTTAATTCTTGAAATTGATATTTACTATTGTTTTTTTAAAGTTTAACAAGTTTGAATGTGTGGAAACAGTCTTTGATAGCTGATGAACGGAAGTTTTTTGAAATAATTAAAAATGTGGTATTGAAGACATGGTTTGCCACACGTTAGTTCCATTGAGAAGGATTGTTATGCTCACCTGATCAAGGTTCCTTTGTCAGATGAAGAAGGAGTTGTAACTATTAAAAGCAAATCAACCATTTGTTTAGATAAGTTAGACCTCAAAAGTTAAATCTGGTTTTATTTGCTGGAATTGTCAGTTACAAGATGTGATGTACAAGAGTCAGTCAGATTAAGCACAAAATACAAATACAGTTGAAATTCAACACGCTGCACCCTTTTTAATTTTGTTTTATTGTGCTAACATTTTGGGAAAAACTGTTGTAGTTTGCACCTTTTGTTCCAGATGTTCGAAATGATGAGATCAATACTATGACTTTCGTTCTTCTGAGATCATATGAAGAACTCTGTTTCTCTGATTGAGCATCTTGACATATTTTTCTGATTTGAATTTTTTAACAACTGAATAAATTTAATGTTTGTGTCATCTTTATTTCCAGTAGATAGTTCTACTTATGAAATTTGATATATCAGTGAGAGCTTCACAAACTGTGACAGTGTAACAGTCCATCGGTGTTGCTGTTCGTACATGATCATGACGTTTCAGATCCTTTCTCTACATAAAATTAGAAGTAATAGTTTTGAGCTTATTGATGGTATTATAGATAACCAAATCTAATTTTTGTGTCGTGAAACATTTGCCAGGTTTGATGTTAGCAGGCATGAGCTTTTACCGCGAATTCACGAATTCTTTTCTACCTCGGGGACAAATACTATTATCCTAACACACTGTAACATACGCTAACTGGAGCTTATACAGCAATTTTTGCAAAGTTCCATGATTTTTTATTTACCCAAGGCTCATCACTGTGTTAGATGTAACGTTTGATCTTCTTTTCTCGTTAACGTAGGGTTATCCATATGATTTGCAGCAATACCAGCAGCTTGCCACCACCTTGAATACTGGACGGGATGCTACGCCTCTGTCCAATACAGCCCAGTATTCGGTGACGGAAGCGAGCAAGTTTACCCGCAACGACGCTGCCTCGCCTGTCGCCAGTTCGTTGTCATCCCAGCAGCAGCAACAACAGCAACAACAAGCTGGTAAGTTAAAGGGATCTGACAGAAGAGTTGACCTGTTGTGAAGAAAAGGTTGAGGTACTCAGTGGACTTGTAGCATGAGTACAAAAGGATCGGTTAAAGTACACTTAGAAATTAGTACAAGGCTCTACTAGTGCAAGTACGAGTACCAAATCTTACGTCAGTAACTATACTAGATTTCCAAAGTGCTGTGAGAGGGACTATGAAAATGAGTACCTTGAAATACGTAGCAGACTTGAAGCATGAGTACAAAAGCATTGGTTAAAGTACAAGTAGGATTCCCCTTGGTATGTAGTCAAGGCTCTCTTAGCGAGAGTGCAAGTACCCAATCTTGCTCCAGCATTGATACTAGATTTCCAAAATGCTGTGAGTGCGAGTACAAATCTTTAAGAATGAGTACATGTAGCCAGATTACAAAGATGAGTACCAGATCACCCAACGAGTCTGGTACAAAGTCTGCATGGCTAGATGGAAGACTGAAGCTGATACCTGATGTACCTAGATACTCTGCTAAATCTGTCCGGTCAAAGTATAAGGTTATGCTCACATTATAGCCAGGAATTTGGAGCACGTCGCTTTAAATCTGTCGTGCCAGATTTGGAATTTAAGGTTATGTTAAAAATGATGAGATCAATTCTATGACTTTCGTTCTTCTGAGATCTCATGAAGAACTCTGTTTCTCTGATTTAACATCGTTTTGCAAAGCCTGTGTGTTTTAAGCTTCTTCTTGATTCATGAAATGCCAAGAGTTAACAATTGTTGTATGTTATAGGAACTCAATGGTACCATAGCTTAGGGAGAGTTGAATGTTCCTTCCCCCTGTGTCTTCAAGCTTTCACAAGTATCTTTCATTGGTTGATTGAGCAACAAGGCAAAGTCATTCTAAGTCTTTTCAAAGAATGTTTTTAGTCATTGTAAGGGCATTCCAAATAAGAGCCTGCACACATCTCTTGCTAAGTTGTGTTAAAATGTTAATATACAAGGTGATGTATGAAAGGCATCAGGTTGTTCCCAAAAGGACAAAACAAACTAAAAGTTTATGATAAGATAATGTACAGCCAACATAAGATAATGCACAGCCAGCATAAGATAATGTACAGCCTGTATAGGATAATGTACAGCCAGCATAAGATGATGTACAGCCAGCATAGGATAATGTACAGCCAGCATCTTAAAGAAGCTGTATTGATTTTGCATTTGTGTTTGTATTGACTTTTTTGTATCTAGTAATAATGCAGGTTATAGGTTTGAGTACTTGTCATGCTTTATTTCAAACTAAAACAGTTTAACGTTGTCATGTGATTAACACAAGTATACTGACAAAATGTATGGGTGACAGATCCTTGGAATCAAATGGAGTAATCATCAAGTCCCCCCAGCTAAGTAAAGTTAGTGGTTAAAAACTCAAAGCGGGTTTCTTAATTTGCTAACAAGCATTCGTTTCATAGCCCAAAGTTGTCAAAAGAATTGCCCCATATTGGTTACCAAATTATGCAAATAACTGATTTAAAGGTGACTCCCAGGGAAACCTTTAAATTGATATTTGTCAAATTAATGATTGATTGCATCACTTCATGGTCACATTATTAGACTTTCTTCTTTCCCTAGCGGGAGGACATCACCAGACGCAGGCTCAAACACAGACACCTTTCTTGAACCCGACGTTGCCTCCAGGTTACCCGACAGCTGGTTATGGAGGTCTACCCTATGGTGGGTTAGCCTATCCTGGTGCCAGCATTTTACCCCCTGGATTGTCATACCCGGTGTTCCCAGCTGTCAGCACGGTTTGTAATTCTTCTCAGTTGGTTCCAAAAGTGCAAACTCTTGTCTTGTATTCAAATTAGCTCTTTTTTAGGTTAGTAGGTGAGGTTGGTCAAGTTTTCATCGGCAGTTGAAAATAAGCTTCCTCAACACAGAAGAAGATGTAAATTAATATGAAAGTTTTTTGATCTACATTTTTGGCATGCAATTAATATAAATGTCAAAACATGTCTTTCATCAGTTGACCACTAACATTTTATGTGTAATGTTAAGCCCGGGTATTCAAAGAGGGTGTTGCTGCCCTCTTTAGGGCTACAAAAGCCTTATAGAGGGGTTTTCAAAGGTTGCCAAAAATTCGCTGATATTTGAGGTAAAATCTTTAACATAAATTAACTTCGAAAGTTGAAAACTACAACACTTTTTTCAGCTAATCACCCCGCCCCTTGAAATAATATAAAGATTTCCCAGTGGGAGGGGATACCTTGTCCCAATTGACCTTAACACCCCTCCCCTGGCTGAGACATCTGCCACAAGAGAGTCGCAGAGATGATGATGATGATGAAGATTGTTGTCAGCAGGCGAAAATGTTTGAATACCTGTAGAGCAAGAACCATTGAATATTGGATAGCATGTAGTATTTGTTAAGTTTCCAAAGTATTTGTTTTCTGTGTTTAGGTCCAACCACCCAGCAGGACTCAGGCAGGCTCGACACCCCACTCTGTCTATCAACAAAGTGCTTTTGCCCAGCCAGCTACGTATGGGACAAATACAGGTACTTTGTTTTATCCCTCTTTGTCTTTCGTTTCCCACATACCCACTCCCATGTATCATGCTTAAGGAAGGCATCCCCCCCTCTCATACACTCTCCATGCCTGTGCCAAGTAAGGCATTCCCCCCATATCAACATATCCATTGTGTGGTGGGTTGTTGCTTTCTTCTTCTTGTTCTTTCTTCTTCAATTGTCTGGTATATTTGAGCTGCATTTTTGTGTTAAACTAGTCTTATTTAGCTTGATATGAAATCGAAAAGTTTTCACCAGGTACCATTCAGTTCTGGCATAAACCTGAGGGGTGTTTACTCACTAAACAGAATGTGATTCTTATTACTTTGTGAGACAAAAAAAAATGTACTGTGTTAGCTTAAACCAGTATTAACTCTCTAATTTGGAGTTAGTCAGATGACTGTAACACCATAGTTTCTGCTAGTTACATTGAGAGGTTTCCAATAAGCTAGTTCAGTGTTACAACACGGAGGAGTATTGTGCAATAGGTCAAAAGGTCAATCGGCAACAGTACGAACCTCTGGTTCATAGGCAATTACGTGAACCTACACTCTTCTATACAGTGATGTATGAACGGTAATGTGTTAGGGAGCACATATGGCTGTAAAATCTATCACGGTCAGACACATCGAGTTTAGTTATTAACGCATACAATCTTAGCACTTCCAAATTGGAAAGTTATGCAGGAAAATCTGTCAATGATATATGACTGTGAAAGGTTGGCGTATCAAATCAGTCTTTTAAACTGTCATTTGCTATTGACAGAGTAGGCATGGTAGAGCACACAACAGTGCTTGTGCATGCAACAAACTATATACAATCGATAGCATAAACTTATTTAAAATACACAGTTGTTATTAGTGAACAGGTTACCTGGGGCAGGAGGATTGTATAAAAACATTTCTTCTTTTCCAAAACCTACATGGAAATGTGTCGGAGTCCAAGTAGGAACAACTTAGGAGTAAAAAAAAAATCCTCCTTGACTTACAATACTGTAAATATTGTGCAGTGGTATAACATTACTGTGAATTGTTATCGATTGAGCTGTACAGAAAGGTCAGAGACAGGACCAGGGCATGTGCAGATGCTCTCTGGGAACTTGCTTATTATATGAGTAGAATGTTCTACGACTGGTCAGAGTGGTGCAAATTTCCCACCATTTACAAAATATTGCTTTTAATTGATCCCCATTTTGTCGATTGATGAGGAAGTATTGTTGTAATACACTTTCCATACCGAGTGGGAAAGAGTGGCCAGGAACTCTTATTTCGATTAAATAGAGTCCTTGAAAAGATCAAGTCAATACAAAACTTTGTATGTCTTTTCTTGACAAGGAGCGGGCAGTATGGTCAAGATAAGAATGAGGAAATGAAGATGATTAAATGTTCCTTTCCTTAGAAGAAAAAGAGAAAGCATTTCCAAATATTTTTGTTGAGGATGGCATTCTTCTGTGGAATGGGTTATTTTTAAATGCTAACAGTATTTGTGAATTTATTCAAGTTCTTCAAATGCAGAATTTTTGTTGCCTTCCAGGACTCTCTCTCTCAAAAAAATTAACCGAAGTACCTATTCACTGCCTATTAAACATAATCCTTCTTCTAAAAGTGGTTATTATTATGACTGTGGAGAACTGCCTTGGGTGTGGCTAGTCCTGGCAAGAAAAGGAATAAAACTTTACATTCTTCCTAAACTATTCATTTGTATAAAATCACCGGGAAGATATCTTTATTTTGTTTCGAATTGAAGTCCTATTTTGTTCAAAGCTGTGTTTCTTTCTTGAAATGGTCAGAAAGTACCAAGCTGAAAGTGCCTCTGTTTCAATCATAAAACGTTCATCTCTGTATAGCTTGTTTAAGTCCTCTTTTCTTAATTTTGATTGTTCTTTTGTTTTAAAATTCGTTCTCGTTAACAGACAGATCCACATTGATTTGTACAGTTTGTAGTTTCCTATTTCAAGGATTTGTTTAGCTAAGGGACCACCAGTAAGCAGCAGCAGCATCATCATGCCACACTTAGAGAGAACGTAAACCAACAAGTTTGCATAAGTTTCTCTAACTGTGCCAATCCTTGAAATCGATTGATAAATCCATCCAA
>KN884911.1:40558-65113 GCA_000934455.1 Apostichopus parvimensis | reverse complement strand
GGTTATAAGTATATTATACAGTAAATCTCAACTATTTTGGCATGTCTATATGGACAGTTTGGTAAAGAGTATCAAATGCCCGTCTGCATAGGCGTGTTATATACGGTTACCGTAGTATTTTGAAAGCTATATTGTCACAATAGATTTTTACGACGCTTAAGCGACCACAAATGTGGGAGAAACCCGCAAGGTTACGGATTACAACTTACACGTCTGGTGGTTTCCAATTCAACATTTTAACTCAAACTTGGAATCTTTTCAATTTAGAAAGTCATTTCAGATGGGAAAACCGTAGATTGCTCTTGGATGAAAACCCCACCTTACAATGACCCGGCCGGGTATAGAATCCGGAACTTCCCGATTGCTAAGCCTCATGCTTCAAATGCCATCGCCATTAGACACTCGGCCACATCACAGGTATATTAATTGGTTTGCCAATTGTACTGAACATTATTGCATACATAATGAGTATGTGCGCGGTGGGTAACCAGAAATTGTATTTTAGAAAATGCTGAAATATCATCACGAGACCAATAACTTACCGTAATATTTGGCCATCAGTATTGCGTCCTATAGACAGTCAAATAATGGCCAGCTATAGGCTCATGCTCAAATTCCAAACTGCATTTCGGATTGCCACTCTCAAAGCATTTGTCCTCACTGCGACGACAATAACATTGTTTAATATCGTTAAATATGTATTAATTAAATGTAATATGTGAATATTCATACAAGAGAAACTACCAGACTACTTTCGAAGACATTTAGCAACTTTTAGCACGTTACAGTTTGGGACAAATAATGAAGACCTTTAAGATACATACCGCCATACCCCTCCCCCGCCATCCCGCATAAATCTCATTCTTTTCGGAGTTTTCAGCTGAAAAGAGTTCATTCCCGTGCACACCTGGACTTTTTTTTTTATTTTTTGTTATTTTGTTATTTTTTATCTAGCCAATTATCGAGCCTCTGAGTTATGAAACCAACTTCAGATGTACATGTAATCATGATCAACATAACGATTTTTATTGATTTGGGATTTGAAAGTTAAAGTTATAATTAGCTACAAACTAATAATTAGATCTACATATGGCATCACTCAAGAGACATGTTTAGGCTATAATGAGGACTTTGCGTGAGACGGCTTAAAATCATGGCAGTTTGTAATTGATAGGACTAATTTGTATAAGATTGACGTTGATGAAAACTTGGAAGCTAGGTTAGAGAAACACCAAAAAACATATTATTAGGCGAAAAGACTAAGCGGGAACGGCTCTATGATTTACAAAAGGAGGGATGTGACTACCTATGTAGGGTGGGGGGGGGGCATATCTTCTCCAGGTCGAAGGCAGGGTTGTGTTATAAAGACCCCTATTGAATTTTGTGTAGGCCCCCTACTTCTTTGGCGGGTTTAATATATTATTAACTCACCTTTTTTATTCAAAGTGGCTATTCTTACGACGAGTCGTAGGAATAATTGCCGATTACGCTTGCGCAGTTGCTATTTTTACAACCAGGAGTACTATTTTTACGACCATGAGTAACAATAACTTCCGGTTAGGGTTAGGATTAGGGTTTAGGGTTAACCCTACTGCACGCGCAGTTGCTTTATTTACTTTACTGCGCATGAATTCGCCGATGTTGTAAGAATAGTTTATAGATAATTGTTACAACTAGTCATAAGAATAGCCACGGCCTTTTTTATTTCACAGTCAGATGACGTCCACTACGCTGTTCCCTCTAACCAGTCCCAGTTTTCATAAGAAAGGTGTCGCTGGGGCCTGGTGCAGAACAGCGATAATTTCTTCCACATAACATATATCGATAAACATATGTCATTTATTCCATACACAATAATAATTGTAATGGAGTTAATATTCCTCGAACAAATATTGAAAAAGGAACTTAAGTCAGTTAATCATAAATACTCCTGTAACTAATAATCCAATCGAAACGTGGTTTAATAATTAAGTCGTCATCCTCAGAATGAAAATAAAGGAGAATTCGGTGTTCCAGTATACGTGCACTGATACATAAATGATAAATCCTGTGCTAATTAATATAAATTAATAGCGGAACATCCATTATAAAATGATCGTAGTTGCATTATATTTAAAACACTTGTTGTCGAGCGTGAATTCGAGATGAGAATACCATCGTGGGAAAAAACTCCTCTTTTTTGGCTAAAGACTCATTCCTAAGTTGAGTCACACAACCCGGGGTCAAGGGTTAATCGCTAATGACCATTTGCTCGAGAGTAATAAAATGAGGTATTTAGTAAAAACGGCCATTGCTTAAATTTCCAAGTTTGAAAAATTATGGCGGCGCTGTTTCCAAAATAAAGAACAAATACAATTTCCTAGAGAAATGATGAAGTCACTACACTTCTAGTGAAATTGTGTTAGATGCAACCCCCCCCCCCCGTCTACCAGCGCCTGTTAAGGAAATTTAGCCAGAAACAGTATTCGGGGGACAAACTAAAACGTATGACAGCGAATGACCGAATGACAATTGACTTTGTACAGGGTTAATTATCATTCGCGAATGACAGCGAATGACAACGAATGACAACGAATGACAACGAAGGACGGTGGTGAGTGGAGATAGAATGATTAACGGAGTGGAGTAAATGCGGTTATTGGTTTTCTGCGCAAAATTGATTTGAGGAAAATCGCATGTTACATGGTTGCAGGGTTTTGGTGTAATTTACGGATAGAAACCACAGGGAAAGTTCTTGTGTGAGAATGCGCTTGGGTGCTGTGCTTTTGACATTTACCTCTGTAGATCGAAAGATGCCCCCCCCCCTTTCCTACGCCACTGTTACAGAGTAGCTCCATAACTGGCGCAAATTTTCTCCTTTTCCAGTCCCTCTTGCACCCTCCCCCCCCCCTAAAAAAAAATATATTATTCATAGAAATGTCCAATATACGGACTCTTCCTGAAATTTTGAAGTTCAGTGCGTATTTTACACACAGTGTATTATTGGCAAATAAGCTGTTTATCTAAGAAAATGGTGTTCCAGTACTAGCTAAGAGTAAGTTCCATCATCTATGGTATCAAATTGTCCGTATAGCCTTCCTGCACCGAAAAAAGGGGTGTAATAGAGGTCAATGTTACATAAAGCTGCATGTGTCACTGAAAACAAACTTGTCGCAGAATTACCTTTTCGCGAATTCGATAGACTGATATGCAAGTATCATTGTTCTGTGCATCAAATTTTGACACTGGATCCTTAGTAGAGCGTAAAAGCAATATCGAGAGAAGTGAAGCTTCTTCACCTAAGTGGCCGTACTATGTATGAAAACAATAACCATGAACCAAATCTCACAACCAATGTATACATTTATTCTATCTCAGAACTTATTAACAAACTGGATCGTACAATATCCATAAGTTGAAGCGAGAAGTATTTCAAAGGAATATTTATTAGTTAAAACATATCATTCACAACCATTGCTCAGGATTAATAAAATATGTGTACCATTCGTCGAGCTATCAATGCGTTGGCAAGAGCTGCAGCGCTTACACGCGTAACGATAGACTCCATCGAACGTCCTCTTTTTACTAGGCCATCATGGCGAACGAGTACGTAACATATTAACAAAAGTTTATCTTTATATATCTCGTGCATCACCCTCCAAATGTTTGCAAGAATATCACATTAAGTGATTCCAGAAATTTCTCATTTAATATTCGCATTTATTAGACTAATTGGTTGTAGCGAATCGTGAATTAAACTGATATTTCAAACATCGCAATACACACTTGCGTTAGTAAACTGAGTACGGTTAGCCTGTCAAACAATGTTAGGCCAGCCTACCCGACAACAGCACGGAATTACTCTCTTACTTGCAAGCCACGACTTGCAAACCCTAGACTCTCACTTTCCACAGACTCTTAGCTGCCCAGCAATAAGTAATTAAAAAATGAAGGTCTAGACTTGCCTTAGGGAACTACTGGTGTAAATGTAGGTTAGGCTCAAAGCCCTAAACCTATACTAGCGTTAGGCTAGTACTAGTAGTACTGGGCTAGCTTTCTGTTTTAGACCTTTACCTCTGTGTGGGAAGTCTAGATTATCATATATAGGCGTGGTAACATCATGACTTATCCTGAATTGCATACTCAGAATAGGCCTTTTTCCTTGCTCTGGTGTTGCAAGTAGTGAGATTAGGCTATGTAATCTATACATAAAGGCTTAGGCCTAGCTGCTTGATGTCAGTTCAACATATACATTGTGGCAGTAGTTTCACGTCTCTGGGCTGTCGCCTCAGACTCTCATATATGACAAGTATGTGCTGGAGTATGGAAACATTCTGTTTGTACACCTAACTGTGAGAATTGATGTACAGTAGGCCCAAGCTGCACTGAGTGATAGTGGTGGTTGTCTTGTTCCAATGTCCTTTTTTATTAGTTTTAAAAGCGCATTTTTGTTCTTACCATCAAGAAATTACAGTGTTCGATCCTTATAGATCATTTCATGGCTATGTATTTATAGGCCTGGATACTACGTTAAACCCAGGCTTATCATTAACTTTCCCAAGGCTTACCAAATATAGCACAGACACAATTTAAAGAACCCAACCATTGCTTTGTTGAATTATTCATTTGATCACTATTTGAATGTGGTTGCCTACTTTGTCTACAGTCCAACATGTAACCCTTTCCTGGTTTAGACATTGCCACATGGAAAATTTGTCCACAGAGTCATTGCATTGGTACAGTTTATAAGTACAATGCCAAGCTCATTTAATGGTCAAATTTGCATAAGGACAAACCAAGTGGATTATAATGTCTTTATAAGCAGTGATTTGCCATTCTCGTTAAGGTGTAATTTGTGTACTTCTTTGCACTTTGTTATATAATTTTGTACGTTTGTATAGCACCATTGCTATACAATACCTGGGAAAACTGTGTGAACTCTAATAAGCTTTTACAGATGAAATCTGTGCTCTGAGTTGTGCCATAGGCTAGTTGTTCTACACAAAATCAAATCCAGGTTAAGCATAGTACTATTGTCATTGCTAGGTAGATTAATGTTCCTTTCCTGATCTCTGTGTTTTCAGCAAAGCGGACCGCAAGCCAGTTGTACCCGAGACTGTTTTGAAACGTAGGAAGCAGAGGCATGCTAGAGATGCCAAGGAACTCCAGAAGAAGATCACTGCTAAGAAGGTAAGCTCAGCATAGTTGTTGCTCTAAAACAACAGACTGCAACATATGGGTTAGGACCCAAAGAAGGGTGGCAAAACATTGCAGTGGGTCAGGATTGTTGCAGAAAATGTCTAACAAATTTTGAAGTTTGGTGACAGATTTATTTTGGTGACAGAAGTTTTTTTTTTTTTAACATCAAGTCCATAGTCTAAGCTTAGTTTCTATTGTATGTCATTAAGACAATAGCAGTACTAACCACCTTGCCTCCAGAACAAATTCATCGAACTCAGGAAGCCTGCAAGCATGGAAATATTTCATTTAGGGAACAGTAGGCGATCAGAAACATCTACTTGTGCATTGTCCATCTGTTATGTTAGAATATCCTTCACGCTTCAAACCGTCTAAATACGACCCTTGAAAATGTACCTACTTGCCTTCCCCTAGTTTTCTCATTTGAGAGGCGGTTACTGGTTTGTGCCACTCGAGGGCGTTACTGCATACCGGGTGGGGGAGGGGGGGGGGGCATGATTGCCTGGAAATAATTGCCTGGAAAATGTTGTTTAACATCCTAATGTCAATCATCCTAACAATAAATTAGATACAAATGCTATGTCATATAGGCAGAAGAGCTTTTATTTGTTGCTATAATTTAGTGTTCACAGCCAAGTTTTCAATGTCAGATGATGGCATGGTATGAAAATAAGTTGGATTGCAAACCTCACATTTTTTATTCCTTCTCTGAAACAGTGAGGTGGCGATGTTGGTAATAATTTTTGCGCAGGGGTTCGCAAAATACAGAGCCAGGCAGTCACATCACAAAATGAATACCAGGGCAAACCCTAATACTGCATGTTTCCTCTTTTTGTAATTTGGTAGAATTCCTCCTTTCTGTCCACTTATGTTATGAGACCAACCAGGAGCCTAGTTGATTGCCTATTGACCTGTTGTCACTTTGTGTGGCGCAGTATTAGCACCGTTGCCCTAAATGTTTTGGAAAGCTTTCATTTAAGCTTATTGCCTGTTTTGTGGAGAACGTCTTTTCTTCATTTTGTTCATCATCATCTGCGTCTCTCTTTTCTTTAGAACCGTGTAAAGAAGAGGCGAGAAATCTTCCATCGGGCTGAGAAGTATGCGCTCACCTACAAGAAACAAGAGCAAGACAAGATCCGTCTCTCTCGGGAAGCCCGCAAGCACGGCAACTACTATGTCCCAGATGAGCCCAAACTTGCATTTGTGATCAGAATCAGAGGGTGAGTCAAAGCAAGCTACTGGACAAACTTTCATCCATCGTAAAACAAGGCATTTAATTTTCACATACATGTACTTTCTTGAATGGAAACGTACCCAACTGGCAAACTATGATCACGAGAGTTAGAACATGCATTGCAGCAGTATCAGTGTAGTTCTATTTATCTTCATCACATACGATGATAGATGCATGCATGCATGCAAGAGCTCGAACTAGCCTCTTTTGTTTTCCTTTATCTTTGGGGGGGGGGGGGTTCTGCTAGTTAGGAGCATCAAACAAGTTGCTCTCAAGTGAATAAAATAGTTTAACATAATTTTGACTCTGTGACACAGTTTGCTGATGTTTTTAATCATTGCTTGTATTCACAGTATCAACGGAGTCAGCCCGAAGGTCCGTAAAATCCTTCAACTCTTTCGTCTGAGGCAGATCCAGAACGGCGTGTTCATCCGACTGAACAAGGCAACGCTGAACATGCTGCGATTGGTAGAGCCATACGTCGCTTGGGGGTGAGATGAGATTTTATAATAATAGTAATGTGATTAGAGAGCTGCTATGTGTCAATGTGTTTGAAACCTAAAATAATATCACTCGTGATAATGTGACACAGTGTCCAGTGTATGCATCCATCTTTAAATATAGTACATTGGTGGGAATGGACATAGTACTAATATATTTGACATAACATACAGTAGGCGAAATATTCTCTCTCTTGGATAGGGTGGGGAAAGTTCTAAGTCGGATGGGGAAGGGAGGAGGGGGGGGGACAGTTAGTGGGCAGAAGCTGAGGGAACATGTATCTGCTGTCTTGCTTGATCAATGATGTATGTTATTTTTTTTTTAAAGTTTCAAATGAAACATATTGGGTTGGTGTGTGGGTGGATATAAGTGTTACTGTTTTTTTTGTATTGTTCTCTCTATTTACTTATGGGAGCCCTCTACTAGACAAGCCCTCTGGATTTTTTTGTAGTGCTTCCTCTCACAATTTTCCCTGTTGATATGTTTTGTCACTTAGTTAACTTCTCTGTATTTATAATGTGAAGAAACAAATAAATGAAATGGGAAGGGGGGGGTGGGAATGGGGTGCCACAGTCAGAGGGAAGGGGTCTGTCCACTGTTTTGCTTGCTTAATATTGTATCTTGATTTCGTGATTCTTTAAAATGGAGTGTCGGGATTCCAAATTGCGGTGTTTCACATAAATTCGTTTTATGTGCCTTGCTACTTTCTGTAATATCTTTGATATAAATATTGTGGCAAAGAACTAAATTAGAGATTGGAATTTTGTATCTTTACAGCTACCCAAACCTGAAGTCTGTCCGTGAGCTTATCTACAAACGTGGTTACGGAAAAATCAGGGGCTCTCGCATTCCCCTCACCGACAACGCCATCATTGAGAAGGAACTCGGTGAGTCTCTTGATTAGCATGTTGTTAGTTTCCAGGAGCGCAAACCAAATATTTGTGTGGATTCATTGGGAAACTGAATCAAATGTAATGGTGATGTCGATGGTGTGTGTGTTGTGTGACACCGTGGGTTTTAAACGCTATGACTAAAAATGTTCATGGTGGTTGAACTACAAGGATGATACATCTCAGTGAGTTGGAAGGAACCGCCAGTTGAAAGTCTTTTGAGGTCGACAAAGCCAAAGTCTAACAACTTTGTGAACACGATAACTTCAGAAACATACTCATAGGCCTTCTGAGCGTTCTTGTATGTATGTATGTATATGTATGTATATTAGATCCTCCTGCAAGCAGGAATTCGCAAAGAAGCCTCAATGGCTTATCAAAGCCGCAAGCCGACCAAAGTCAGTCTCTTACATTCATATTTAACGTCCATGATTATAGATTGTTAATTGTCAACAACTCTGTAACTGGACGACATACATTAATCTGGGAGTGACTCGAACCGGGGACCTTATGATTGAAAGGTACCGGCGTTAACCACTGAGCTAACACTCCACAAATTGTTGTAGATGTAGTTATGTCATGCTTCACGTAGTGAATGGATTTCTGGAGTGGGGAAGCTGACCCAGCCCACCTTTTTATGAGAAATTTCTAAAAAAATCAGGTCATATTGTATGGATATAAACTATCAAAGTTATGAATGTTCAACAAGCCTTAACTGATATATCTACATCTTGGCTTTCAAGTATTATTTTTCGTTGAAGTGAATATATGCGACATTGGCCTTTCCATCTGTCGAAGTGCATTTCCCTTCAGTGTATGTCGAACTGTGGTGGTGCTAGCTGTTTTGCTGTTGTGATTCAAATTAGTACCGACAGTTTGTTGTTTCCTTTGCTAGAGGGTGCTCTTTTAAATTTATAACATTTGCAAACCTTATAACTTCAGTGTTACAATTGAAAAAGACTGCCCTATTTGACATGTAAAAGTGTATACTGCCATCTCTAATATAGTTCACTGATGGGACGACTGTACTAGGGTCAATATAATTTCCTGGGCTTAGCAATATTTGTTTATAGTTGTTTGCATCGATAACCGGACACTGGAATGTTGACTCTCCCGATATATTTAGGATACCGTAAGCAGTATTTCTAATTTCCCAGTTCTGGTGCAAAATGCTCAAATCCATTTTCCTAAGACTTGTATCCAGAGTCGAAAGAATCGAATGGGAAAATATCTCCCCTGCCAGCATCACAAGGTATAAATCTTGTTCTGATCTTGATTATTTATGGACTACTGTTTGAAAGCCACTCGACTGGTTGTCTTGGACGGAAACAATATTCGGTGTCTCGTTCAGCTCGATGTACAAACTTTGAAATAAACTCACCAGCAACTTCATTTCTTTTTCTCTTTTTCCCCGATTTTTTTTTATTAAATTTACAGGAAGGAAGAATATCATCTGCATTGAGGATATCATTCACGAAATGTACACAGTAGGTCCGGACTTCAAGAGGGTCAGCAACTTTCTGTGGCCGTTCAAACTGAACCCACCGAGGGGAGGGTACAGGAAGAAGGGTAACCACTGGGTCGAGGGTGGTGACTACGGCAACAGAGAGAACTACATCAACCAGCTCATCAGGAGGATGAATTAAGGATGATGTTAGCGGGAGAGGCGGCCATGAGATTGGCGGTGGTATTGGCTTTATTTAGTCAAGGGATGTGTTAAAAGTCACTGAAAATAACCCTTGGTGAATATATGTCCGTTCATGGAATAGTACAATAAATATAAAAAATTGTCCAGTTATGGAAACAGATTTTTGATCTTTTTAGTTATTTTTGTTGCTTGTACAGTATTAAAATATGTTGAATTTAAATCTTCCATAGCGTGGATGAATGAAGGGGAGGGAGGGGGGTGGGGGTGGTCAAAGAGGGGTGGTCAGAGGGGGCCTTGTAACATATTTTTCTCTAAGGGTCAACCTGGCTCTTGACAACTGAAATTATAAATGTTGAAACAAACAAAAGTTGTTTTCTTTTCACACAAGTGAAAAATGATTTACAGCTGGTATGAATTATATTGACAAAAAACCGCATTTGGAGTGAAAAATAGGATGGACTATTATGTGAAAAGCCCACAATGGATGGCTCCATCAACAGATTAAAGTTTATTTTAGATGTATGCTCCTAGTTAATTATTTGATTTAAAGAGAATAGCATGGAAAGGGGAGTTGGCAACTTGCTGCATTGAGGTGATAAACTTAAGAGGGCTTTTTAGATCCTCTCAAATTTCTACCCCACCAAACTCCCCAACTCTTCCACCCCCCCACCCGAAAAAAAAAATTAAGTAAATTTACAAAAAGAAATAAATCGAATAAACTTCTATGTTTTGTTTTCAAGAAAGAGAAATTTTGTGGGAGATCTTCCCTTTTCTTGAAAACAGCTAGTCTTTAAAGGCATTGAAGACTCGCCCCAAACCGCGTGCCACCCTCTGAAAAAGTTAACTTTCCGTTGCTTGCAAGTGAAGTTTTCGGCTTGTCCCTACAAAATGCAGACAGTAATGAAACAAGATACATTGTTATCTTTAGCTGGACCTGAGATGTCCATCGCTGTATCGTTTGTACAGTGTGCTGTGGCTATTTTCCACAGCTGTATGTACTGACTGTACAAGTGTGTCTAATTACCGACGGTAGCAAGCTGTGTGTGTATTTTCTGGGATCGATGGTGGTGTCTAACACTTCTGTTACACATTCGAAACTAGGTCAGATTACCGGTATGAGACGTTTCTTTTTGCGCGAGTCTTTACACTCTTTAAAACAAAAGCTTGCCTACTAATAGCATACAAAACATGTGAACTAGAAAAGCTGTTAAGGTTACTTACTCTTAATTGATGAAGGCTAATGAAAATGGAGTTTCCTTAAAACTCGAGGGATTTGCGTCATCTTAGTTGGGAGAGTTTAACAACGACACAACTTATTCCCTTAAGGTCATTTACATTACCTTGGGAAGGAAGTTACTTCATAACTTTTGGCTGCATCATCTAGGTCGGTCTCCACTATGGAGGAGGAGGGCGTGCGTGTGTGGTCATTGACTAAAATAGGTGGCGCTATTTCTTTTAATCTATCTGACCGTTAATCCAACGAATGAACAGGTGATCTCAATCGATAGGGTGTAAGTTTGTTTACCACAATGTTTGAACGGTACCTATGTACGGTATAGGGTCAACGACCACTTACGACTATATAGTATGTACACTATTGTTGTGTGTAGGTTTGTTTGATATTTCAACGCCATAGAGCTGAAAAGGGTCTCATTTGACCAATGACGTCACCGAGCTCCTTGTTTTAATTCCGAAAAGGCTTATTATTGTGGCATTTGGTCGTGTTAATCAAAACAGTTTTGTAATTGAACACTTTATTGCTTGCAGGAATAACCATTGAGTTTCCGGAAAGTTAAAAGCCTGCAAATGATTATGAGAAATAAAAGTGAGACTTGCATTTGGAAAGATAATGTTTTCGTGACGAAAAGGGCTTTATCAAACAAAGGGATGGCCACCAAGTCGCAAATTCTTGTCCGCGGGGTGGTGCTCGGGGTGAGGAAATTTCCCCTCTTGATATTGTTTCTCACAACAAAATATGATCGTTCGCGTTTTCAGTACGCTACTTTATATGTTCCTTCAAGGTGTTATGAAAAGTGATTATAACAGTTTAGTTGGAAGGGGGGGGGGCAGTTGTGGGATGGGCTTATTTGGGGACATAACATGTAGGACTACCTATTATGCTTCCTACATATGATTCATCCCCGTCCCTCATCTAAATAACTGTTTTACCTTACCGGGAAAATGTTTTTAAACGTAGGAACTTTTGATATAATACGTGTAAAAGTAAAAAGAAAAATCTGAACGGACTCCCTCAAATGGTTTCTGAGATTATCAATTTACAAGCAGTCCGTACACCCGAGCATCGGGGAGACTGTACTAGGCCTATGTTGCGTCTTGTCTGCATGTTGTGCTGGCCGTATGTACGGATTAACTCTATCCGATATGGATTTAATTATCTTTTGTTTCCTCTCGTCAGTCAAGTTGGATTAAACAAAAGATAAGGCAACTAAAGAGAAACGGAAAGAACAAGGAAATTTCCGTTACTACTTTACGTGGTTCATATGTATACAGAAGATCATTACCTATTAATGTGCGGCAAATAAACAGGCTATTCAAGAAAAGATGAAAACACTCAGATATAAGAGCAACAAACATGCATTTTTTCTTCTATAGCCTAGTGAGGACGGTGGGGCCGGGGGGGGGGGTATATTGTGTCCTTTTCACACAGAATGTTACCCAAAGTGAAAATTAAATAGACCCCCCCCCCCCACAACGGAAAGTGTGTAAGTTACATAAAAAATACATATGTTGAGAGGAATTCAATTCAATGCCGTAATGAGGTGATCAAAAGGGAGTCCCAACCTCCAGAAAGCTTTAGCACTTTTTGTGTTTTATTCTAATATTATGTGTGTAAGACCACACTGGATTTGGCTCCAATTCTGAGACCGACTTTACGTCGATTTGAAACGGGCTTTTTTATTATTCTTCACTGGCCGGTGTTTGGGGGGGGGGGGGTGTAGTGGCTGAAATTCCAACTGGGGGGTGGGGGGGGGGGTGGGGGGGGGGGGGTAGCATCCCAACCCCTTGTATGTACGCTCTGAAAACAGCTCTCCTTAAGCGTATTGCTTTACTCACTCTGCAAGTGCACACAACGGAGTGGAAAAGAATCTAAACAGAATGGTCATACATATCAATACTTGTGTCTGCAGGTCTATAATCCTATATAGCTTCTGCTAATCCCATCAGTCTATAATATATGTGTTTTTTCAAAGTTTATTTCAAATCAACAGTGTCTCCCTACTACGCACGCGTAGACGGGAAACAATCAGCTTGGCATGGTCGATGACTTCTGTATATAGTTAATGGTCGGTCTCTCTATTAGTGCCTGTTGAGTAATGGCGGTCCAGTCTTTAATTACAAACATCCTTCGTTTTCTCTTCAGACACAAAAGTTATTATTTGAAATGTAACCATATACACACAACATTGACACGGCGGGAATCAACTATAGGCGTATGAGGTTACGGTCTCTTCTAACTCCATGGTACAAGTTTGCCCCCGCCCCCCCCCCCAATAAAATAGTTTGGTTATTCGGCCAATTCCTTGTATCACACATAGTTTCATATATTTTTTACCTATCCCTAATTAACATTTCAAAGCAACAAAAGACAAGTGAAAGCATTTTCCACGGCGTCCATCTGCCTTACTTCTCACCCGCGGATCCCATCCCCCCCCCCACCGTCCAAGGCACGCCCTGCACGCACCCACATCGTTCCCTTTTTTCAGCTTTGGCCACGGATGACTTTTTCTGGGGTAATGTCTAAATCTACAGAGTGTATACAGTTTCGTGGTGTCGTCGTTATGTCTACGTGTCAAGGTACAACGGTTAGAAACGACTATAACCTAATTATGATGGTGGAGGAAATTCATTTAGATGATTACCTTGAGAGTTCATTACAATGCATTGAAGTTCCCAGGTGTACATGCATGGCTGGTATAGGCTATATACGATGGTTTGAAAAACATGTTTACCCACAACACTGGTTCTCTGTTTACTTTCCTAATAACCTAATAACCTAATGGGATATGACAAAAGTTATTATATTAAATTAAGCAACTTAATTAACAATGGTGTGTTCTCTTTCACGCGGCTTGATCTTTTCCACTTTCGTCGAACCCAATCTGTCCGGTGTCACGAGTTATGCAAGAATTGTGACCTTAAAGGTTGACCTCGGCATAGGCAATTAACTTTGAATTGTTGCAGACCGTTCAAATGAATGACTCTAGGCAGAACGTTTTGATATGTCATAGTTTAAGCCCCCACCCCCCACCCCCCAAAAAGGGGCATAAATATGAATGCTACTAGTGCTTTTCTAGCTATTCCGGTCTTCAAGGTATTCATATTTAAAATACACTATAATCTCCGGAATGCTCTTTTCTGATATTGTGACCAGACCCAGCCACATATCATCTCACATCTCCCCCACTTCAGCTCAACTCGCCCCACCCACTTCACCTCAACCCACTTTACCCACTCATCCCACCTCTCCCACCCACTCTCATGTGCCACCCTTTTCATTTATATTTCTGATGACCATGCAAGAATCTGCAGTATACGAACCCAACATTTCGGGACTTAAATTTTGCACGCAACTGAGGTTGAAGGACCTTATCAAGGACGAAAGACAACCGACATTAATTCACTGTCAAGTTTAATATTTATATTTCGATATGGACGCCAACCATTCATACGTAATACAACCCATGTCATATGTACAACTAAACTAAGTGCTACAAAAGGCACGAGTTGGAACTTTTCCATCAGATTTTGAAACGGAAATTTTGTTTTTTTGAATCTGAAACCGTCTGATCAGGTTTAGGCATGCTGGAGAGGAGAGTTTTCAAATCGGGTTGGATGAGACGGAAATTAATTTCGCGGAAGGATTTGATACGGTTGGTTGGCGTGCTGTTATGGACGGATTTAAGATAAGTCCCAATTAGAGCAAGACGATGAAACACAGGGAATATGTTTTTCTTTTAACCTCTATGCCACCTCTATAGCGGACTTCCGTTCCCTAGGCGACGGACACTACGGTTAAACGTAATGATGGAGTGTTCCGCTATGGAATTGGATAGTATAGCATTACAGTGGCTAGTCAAATTCGATTGGAATTACCTGTCTGGGTGATTCTATCCTACTACTATGTGTCGGCTATAGAAGAAGGTTTTTTCGATCAAGATTAAACGGGAAAGAAAAGTCTTACAAGGAACAGCTTTATTACATCTTGAAGTTTGTAAGTTTCCCACCTGTCAGTAGTACACGACATCGTTTGGTTCACTCTGGAGTTATTGTCGTCGTCGTAATTACGGATTAAAATATTAAAAAAGGTTTGTAATACTGCTCTTCATTCTCGCTTCAAATAACATCATTGAACGTTTATCTGTTTATTTATTATTTTATTATTTTATTTATTTATCTATTTTTTGGCTTCTCATTTACTTATATTAATAGGTTATAACACCAGATCCAATATTGAATCACCAAGACATTTCTTGATTCGTAGAAGTATTGAGGCATTTAACCATTTTCGATTCATTCCTGTTCTTAAAGATAACATTTGAATAAAACGTGCTGAAAACGTGCTGCAGTCGCACGACTCGCTATAAAGACAAACAGACATGCAGCTAATACCCTACATGAGCGAGCAAAATTCGGATATTAAAATCACCGTATAGTGATGTGACTATAAAGTTTGTGATATGTGCTTCATTGTAGCTCTAAGTTAGATATTCTGGCAACGCTTACGATAATATTTAACCTTAATTACTGTCAGCGTATATGTGAATAACAACAATTAGGGGCATATACACTTTTTTTTTACAGATGTGGAATTCTGACGTAAAAGTATTCATGTCAAAAGATTTTTAATAGGAATTTTAAATCCATCAATAAATAAAAAAAAATGGCTATACATATCCATAGGTTATGAAACAGATCCAATAACTAATCACCTAAACATTTCTTGATTCGTAGAAATATTGAGGCATTTAACCATTTTCGATTCAATCCTGTTCTTGGTACGGCCTACCCAAGCTATGAGAGCTTAACATGAAGTGTGTGAAGTACTTAAAGTGAAGGCTTTTCCCAATATTTACGTTACATTTTACGTCAGAGACACATACTGGCCGCTCCCCCTCCCCCACCAACCGCCCCTCACACACACCCTCCTCGGTCTACCAGGGCCTTGTACATCAGAAGAGGGAATTTCGGCGATAATAACCATCGTTTTACGGCCAACATGAGTTTATAATTATCGCATGCAAGGATGGACTCAGTAATGGTTCAAAATCAAGTTAAACTATTTTATTTTTGTGCGAAGATACCATTTGCGTCTTGAAATGCTTGTTATAAAATTAGTCCGTATCTTTAAAAGCTTTGAAAGTATAGTTAAGTGACGGCTTTCATAATAGTAACAGGCTAGTCCCCCCCCCCCCCAAAAAAAAAACAACCCAAATGAGTAACGCATTCAAAACTATTAACTATTCAAATTTTCAGAGACATATTTCGTCTGTGATATATAGTTGCCGGCTGTCATGGACATGCAAAATATGACGCAGTTTTCATTATCATTACGTGTCCCTTTATATATTTGAAGTTGAGTCCAACCAGAGTTTATATCCTTACAGAGTATACCTTGTAACCTCTGGTGACCTCGATTTGAAAGAGCCATATGCAAAATTTCAATATGCGAATTTCTATTATTAAATCGTAATTTTAGTTGATAGCTAGAAATGTTCATTTGAGAACTGGTCCCAGTGAATCACTTATTTGGCGGCAAGCTGTTCAAGGGGCCAACGTTGATGTACAAAGTATTTCCCGCAACGTGTCAAAATTGATTTATTCTGATTGACAAATTGAGATGTTACAAATTTTGTTTTCAGGGCAAATGGCCTCTCACCCGTGTCCTATATCTGGGTTAAATATGAAACAAACCAAGTTCTGTATTTAAATATTCGCGTACAACAACCGAAAGTTTTTCCCTATGAGGGCAAAATTTTAGTAATCAAAGCGATCTCGCCCCTAGGGCTTCCTATATGAAGTACATATTTTACTGTGAAAGTGTGGGACTCTATAATAGAACTTGTTTAATTAAAAACATTAATGGAAACATTTTGAGCTTTTGATTTCTTCAAAAAACTTTAAACAAAAATCCGGTTCGCTTTTCGCTTGTAATCAACACCGAAAAGGATTTTTTTTTTTAGAATCGCTATCAGCCTCTAATTAATTCAGGCCCGGATCCTAGGGGTAAAGTTGGCCGGGTGGGGTATATATCCACACAGAAATTAACAGCAGTTCAAATTTGCGTTTTAGACTTGATTATAAATCCGAATTTATACCTTATATATACAAGTACCTCGGAATGCGCCCTTTTCCGTCTAAAATCTCACCCCCTCCCCTACCCCAATGATCGGAGTTGCCTTCAACCACCCAACTGATTTCCCCACCCTTCGTTTTAGAACCCTGGTATACCACCCCTGCATTAATTAACATTCATTTTTGTGGAACCACCTTAATTAAAAAAGTATCTTGCTTAATAACAACCTAATTTTGAGTAGTACTCGGCTAAGTCTTGCTGAAGTTATCGCAGGCTCGCAAAAAAGAAAAAAAAAAAAAGAAAAAAAAAAAAGAAAAGAAAAAAAAAAGAGTATACTGAGTGGAATCATAATCGCCTGAATGGGTCCTTATATATGGATATAAAAACTTCAATGAATGTATTTGTAAAAGAAAGTATAGTTTTCGCTGTCAATAAGCAGAGTGGTTTCCTTCTCTATGTTATATAACAATCACGTCTTAAATCAAACATGACGATATGTGTCTTTGATGTTTTTTGCATTCCCCCTCCTTCCCCCTGCAGGTCCTTAGCCAGGACGAGGTACACGGACATGGGGACTACTTCCCCCTCCCTCCCCTCCCCAAATATACCAACATCATGTATAAACACCTCACAAGACCAGAGTATTGTGTTCCTCCTTACTTGCTGCTGCACCTCCATCTCCAGTTCGTCATTCACTCCCTAGCCCAGCCGTTCCCTCCCCCACCCCTCCGCACCCCTCCCAACCCACCGTCTTCTACGCTGAATCGTTATACATCTTCTAGAAAAGCATCGTTCAAGCTGAATGAAACTAGTTATGTACTATCCTTGAGTATCCTTGAATGTATCCTTATGTATCCTTGAAACTAGTTATGTATCCTTGAGACAGACTTGTAACATTACCTTGATAACATTCATGTAAATAATTAGTTAATTAATGTATAATTATGGTTATGTATAATTAGTAACTGTTTTTCGGATATCATGGAATCATATACCTGGAAGTTCGTTTAATTTATTTCGATTAACACTTCCTGTAAATAACCAACGAGGGATTTTAATAGACAATGTGGAGATAATGACTATCGCAATAATATGCTAAATGGAATTTTGGATGATGTAACTCAAAAGTGAGAATGTTAAGCAGTCTAAAAAGACGGTTAGACGGACAATGAATAGCGGGGGTTGTGAGTGAAATTGGGGGAGGGGGTTGAGAGAGTTTGGGTGATTAGGTAACGCTTGTAGATTATTTTTCACACAAAAGAACACTAACTATCACACAGATTCTACACGGATATTTTCATTACTTTCAGACTTAGCATCCCCCACCCCCCCTTCCCCCCCAACACCCGTAAGAAAGACGTATAGAAAGTTTTATAAATCGTTTCAATTTATGCCTACCTGTGACCTTAAGGAGTTCATCTGATGAATATTAACGAAGTGACGTGACCACTGAGCTTTAGTTACGTCAGTGGGGACTTTACACGTATCGCAAATGTATTTCATTTTAATTGATGATCATGTCAATGATACAATATTTTTTCCTTTATTTTCTTGATAGTTAAAGACCATGGTACGAGTAACTGTGACGTCATTCGACGTCATCGTGCAATGTCTTCTCCTGATTGGTCCAACCACTAGTTTCTTCATCAGACCTTGTGGACTTGAGTGTAACTATGTGCCGTCCCAGTTGAGGTTCTCCTGTACCGGAATCTCATTAACATGCATACCAAAGCCATGTTGTATAGATAGAACGAGGACTTTGGATCTTTCTATAAATAACATAACAACTGTCGGTCCACTGGCTTTTCAAAGCTTTCCAAATCTGAACACATTGGACATTAAGTCGAATTCCATCCAAGGTTTGTCTCCTTGGGCGTTCCAAGGTTTACGATATCTGCAGACGTTAGATTTGCGTGACAATAGGCTGGAGATATTACGAGCAGGAGTATTCGAAGGACTACTTAATTTAAGATCCTTGATTTTGTCGAGAAATAGGATCAACGACATACAGGCCGGAACATTCCGATTATTGCCGAACCTTAAAATTTTAAAGCTTCATCATAATGCCATCCAAGTGGTGTACCCGGATGCGTTTGCACACGTCACTAGTTTGGTGACCTTGGATTTAGATTCGAACAAAATTCATACAGTTTATTATGGATCCTTCACTACTCTTGTCAGCTTACAAACACTGTCATTGGCTAATAATAAAATCGCGTCTCTTCCGGAATTTCTCGGGACGTTAACCGATCTCGAAGACCTGAGTTTGAGAGGTAATCCTTTGTATTGTGATTGTAGTTTGGAGTTTGTGAGACAATGGTACCGTGCTGCACAGGGTGACGACGATTCATACAGAAAATCTGGAGAATGTTCACAGCCGCTAAGGATGACGGGAAGACTGCTTGGTTCGATAAGAAAACAGTTGCGGTGTAACGGATTTGAGAGCAACAGCTACGAGAGTGTATCTAGTGACATTGAAGTAACCACGGCAACGGACAACATTCAACAAATCACTGCTCATGATGCAATAATGTCGTCACCGGGCATCATGACGTCGGCATCGACATCCATGTCTGACCCAAGAACTTCCATAGATATGCCCTTGAGTAGTAGAACAGAAATATGGTCACAATATGCAGCTACAAGCGGTACAGTGGACATATCGGTAGCGAGGGAAGGCACCACTAGAATTGAAAAGGAAAATGCAGTTGCGTCGACCGCCACCATTAATCCGACGTCAAATGAAAAACAAGAAAAACCGACGGTCATGCCTTATTTGACAGATGACAACGTCACCACGGACTTATCGTATACAAACAGGCCAAATGAAGAGGGACAACTGGTGACGTCATCAACCTTAACGGAAACTGTTTCTAAAGCTGATAGCGACACGTTGAATACCAACTTGCAATCGCAGACGGTCCCTGATGGAGTTGTTAGGGACGGCAGTGACGTCACACTTTCTAATGTGGTTCGTCCCTTGAATGATTCTTCCATGCCCAATACATTTCAGACGGTTACAAAATTTCCAAATAACGACAGACGTATACTAGAAGACCATCCTGTGATAACAGAGAGTGAATATGAGGCCACGTTGCCTAGCAACCAGCAGAACTGGCTATTAAGCACGCAACCTGAAGAACCCAGCGTTCCAATAACTCCTTCACATGAGAGTCGCGAATCTAATGTTATGACATCTAATCAAAATGGTGTCTACTCTCAAGTGGAGACATCATCAATACACGTTGCGTCCGATGCAAAACCAATGCGCGCACCTCTGAGAGGTGAGTTGCTAGGCACCTATCTTACACCTATTTTGGAAGATATGTCAACTGCAGATCCAGAACGAGTTTATGCCGAGAGAACTTTTAACAATTTCCAAAAACCTGACAGAAATGACTTGCATTTATTCAATGACAGCTTTCAACCTGACGAGGTCCGCATAGTTATGGTAGGCGAGCTAGTACAACTAGAATGCCCGGTATCTATCTTAGCACCGCTTCGCAACTACTTATCCGACACAAAATGGTTGTCACCTTCTGGACAGTGGGTTGAAGTAGCTAGTATGAACAGATTCACTAAATCGAAGAATGGCACGTTGTCTATCGCGCGCGTGGAAGCGTCAGATCAAGGTACATACCACTGTGTAAAAGCGCAGTATATGGAGGACCCTTCTGTGACGTCAGTGGATTTACGCGTATCGTGTCCATGCCATCAGATACCGGAAATGAACTTCGTCACCACAAGTGGAGACATGTTAACGTCGGATGAAGCTTCCTCGCCGATAAAAGCTACAAGTAGTCCGTTTGATAAGACCGACATTGAGGGATACGAAGCCAGCGAGACGGTTACATGTACACGTGTGCCTGTCGCAGTAGCCGTTCTTATCACTTTTCAAGTCACTGTGGCTCTTTGTACGATAGCATTCTGCGCTTTTCTTAGCTGGAGGTCGACGCGAAGGCCTGCACAAGGTAACCGAAGAGAATCATTTTTTGAGCGACCGCGTACCGTGTCAGAGGTCAATTATTACGACAGCGGAGAAGTTCCCATTAGAGTTTCGGAGGTTCCAACGATAGTGTACGAATCCACCGGAGATGACGAAATCGTCGAGGAAAGCACCGAGAATACGTCGGAATCAGACTCGGCGCTTTCCTCCTCGGGCTCCCACAGAAACAGCGCTGTCGATTCAGAATATGTGAATGCACGTCCAGTTCGACGAGACACAGAGACGTATGCTGATCTTGATCCACAGTCTCGTGCTAGGCACGATACGTACAGCTCTTTGCATTTACAAGATCCGACAGATTACGAATAAGACCCGAATTGAGGTCGGAAGTTGTACACTGAAAAGGATGACTGCAAACATATATATTTAATTATGATATGGTTTATGGACCGGTTTATATAGACCACTGCTTTATATACACATCAGCACTGGTTACAGCTTAGGGCTTTTAGTCGAAATTACCTTTCAAACATCAGAGGCTCATAAATCAAAGTGACTGGACTACTTAGTCTACCGTATACACGGACCATTTAAGTCTCTTCTTCAGTAACACCTGCAAATCATAATATAAGACTTTTATCGCCTCAAACGATATAATGTATTACAAGTTTTCTCAAGGACAAATGGTGTCGGCAAGTTTGGTTGTTTTTTTTTTAAAAGGAACGGGTCTTGTTTCTTTTTTTTTTTAGGATTTGTTATACCATTTGTTTGGTTTTGATTGAGGGGGTTGCGTTCTTCTTGGCTTGTTTTGGTTGTTTCCACCCTTTTGGTTGTTTCTTATTGGCCAATTATTTTGAATTTTGAACTTAGGATTTTTTTGTTATTTCCTTTTTTTTGCCAACTTTTCTTCCTTACCCGTTGCGCGCTGCCCGCGAGGGTTGATCTTAGATGATATAAATGGTGGTGCTCTTTCTCTATGTACGACTGCGAAAGATTCTACACAATATTATGCTTCCATCGCTTGCCGATTTGACCGGCGTATCCTTCGATTTGTATGTTGATTGTAAAAAATATTAGATACCATCAGTTTTGTCTCAAAATAAATTAGAGGGTTAGCAATTATTTCAATTTTCAATAGAATTGTTATCGAGATTCTGAAACGTTTTCTCCTATCTTTGTATAGTTCTTCATAATAATTAGGGACACCATAACTTTTAAATCGTACCGTATAAATTAAAGTTTTCTTGTCCTGAACTTTTAATCCAATTTTTAAGTTGTAGCCAATGAAGTTGTAGTATATCATCGCATAACTACCGTATATAATGTAAATATTTTTCTTTTACTTTTTTCCCTTCAATTTTCATGCGGTTATCTGTGACACTGATTGAAGGTATATATAAAGCTAACAGAACACTTTCTACAATTACTTTTTTTTTGTATTTCTATATAAATTCATCTCACATGATCCACTATAGAGCAGGAATGCAGGGCAAGGTATTGATCTTGCGGGCCACATCGGACCTTTTTTATGTATTGTCCACAGGCCCGTTTATGTATATCTACTTTGGTAACAAACACTACGAAAATAGTCATGGGATATATTAGAAATAAAACTAGAGAAACGTCTGATACATGAAGCCTAGATTGTCCATCTTGTCACTATTCCTTCATTAATAGGCTTGGTCTCATAGGCGTAGGAGCCTAATTTGATTTGGGGGGCTGTAACGACTTGCCCGAAAAATATAACCAAATTTTTTTGCGCGCTACGCGCACGTTCAACATGTTAATGTGCATATCATATAGGCATTCATCGGTTATTTGATCACATGCCAATAACATACAATCATTTTCCGTGTTATTACCCTTCCATATTGGTTAGAATTATTGGGAAAGTCGTTACAACAATAATGATCATAAGAACATAAGTTTAACCATTGAAAAACACATTGCAAATTATTCTTCTTTCAGTAGGTGCCCGAAAAATTCTCAGCATAATGCCGAATTTTGCACCAAAAAAGTGTAAAACACACTGCAAATTATTCTTCTTTCAGTAGGTGCCCGCAAAATTCTCAGCATATTGCCCAAATTTTCACGAAAAAAATTGAAAAACACATTGCAAATTATTCTTCTTTCAGCAGGTGCCCGAAAAATTCTTAGCATTTTGCCCGAATTTTCACCCGAAAAAATGGTTGGGAGGGGGGGCTGCAGCCCCCAGCCCCACCCGCCTCCTACGCCTATGCTTGGTCTTATATATACAAACTCCGAAAAGTGTAACTGTCTGTAAATATATATTTCATGTTTTTTTTTCTTCTAGGTTCCCACAGGATGCGTTATAATGTGGGAGTTTCAAATCCTCGATCGATATGACCTCAGCCGCGGGTCACACTTTCCCCACATGTGCTGAAGAGATTATCAGTAATAGAACTGTGAAAGCTAGTGATCATGCATGATCGCGGCTAGTTCCTATAGTTTTCCTAGACCCGTCAAATCAACAACATTGCTTGGATCAGAACTCAAGACAAGATCCAGGATGTTATCTCCCTAGTATAGGGAAAGTAACACGCTGATGTGGAAAGCAATCTTGCACAACATCTAGAAAGTTATTACCCTTCCTACCACTGGAACCATCTATCCAATTAATGTCAGGAAAATTAAAGTCACCCATTATAACAACATCACCTTTAGCAGCCTTTCTAATTGAATCAAACAGCTTAAGATATCGTTATCTTTGCTGCTGTTAGGAGAACGGTAAACAACACCAACATACATCACTGGACCTCTTGGAGTTGTCTGTGGGCAACTCGCACCAGACATAATTTACAAATGAACCTAATTGCAACTGAGACTTCTCAACACTTACAATACAGTAAAACTCCCCCGCCAATACCATTAGGAGTGTCCCTCCTGTCCTGACGATACACAACATACCTTGGGTAAGAATCCTCAACACTATCAATGTCCTACCTTAACCAAGATTCTATGATACCAAACACATCAGGTTTTAGATCCTCAAGAAGAACAGTAAATTCAGCAAAATTTTTACGAATACTTCTAGTATTGGTAAAGACAATCTTCAGTTTATTCCTCAAACTATATGTACCTAATTAGCATGCCTGCTGATAATGTTAGAACTATGACTATCACTTTCCTTGCTCTCAAAACACCTTTAAGCACCTCCACTAGAAACATATAACCTTATCAAAATTAATGCCTGCCCTTATCACCCCCGCCCCCCCCCCCTAAGTTAGTATATTATTATTTATATTAATATTAGTTTAGGTGCAACTGCAAGGCGCTTCTGTATTTTGTATATATATTGAATGTGAATAGCGCTGCACAGCGATGACGTCATTTGATTCATACCACTATAGATAGATTTCACTGTAATCTGTTTTGTTCCATGAAAAGCAATTGTTATAGCGATGACTACTGAGTGATACTACATCCGGACTCCCGTAAGCGGTTACTCAACGTTCGGAAGGGAATGAAAGTTAAACAAAGTTTGCCTCACTAATTGCTGATACTTACAAAAGTGGCAAGACATATAACCAGAGATTTCGTTTTGGTTTCCAGTTAAAATACAGTTACCAACATCAGAATTTTTGTCGATTGCACAGAACAAAGGTAAAATTTCAAAGTAAGGCTTAGCAGTGAGATTTACCCTAGTATAAGAGTGACTAGGTTGGCTTAGCCTAGGACAGTTAATTAGTATAGTCAGTATTGCTAATTTCGGAACACTGCTAATTTCGGACACCCCTAAGAAATGCACGATTTCACCATGACAACCTACAGGAAGAGCCAAATTTCACCAAAAAGTACGAAATGACCCGTGTGCAAGTAAAT
>KN884911.1:20375-31001 GCA_000934455.1 Apostichopus parvimensis | reverse complement strand
TATATTTATTGTTTTTGTTATGGTTTTTCAGGAACACTGTTTATATACAGATGTTGTAATGATAGACAACAAATCCACAAAATATTTTTTAACCTATTTGTAGTTGTATTCCAATCGTGTTTTCTACTCGGAGACTAGGCATATAACTGCCAGTAGACAGTAATGCACGGCCTCACAACTCAAAAGGATACATGATATTCAGCAATCTGGAGCGTACATTAATAGTTCCGATATATGATGTATTTGCATTTTCCCTTTTCTTTTAGATGCAGGGTGTTCAAACAGTACAACAGCCTTTACCGCAGGCCATGCAGTGGCAAACAGTTGCACCTCTAGCGGTACCGACGGAAACACAAACCTCAGCGGAGCCGCGCAGAGGTTTCCCAGCTAGAAGGAGTACTGGTTTCATTCAGGCTATCCTTGGTCTGGCTCTTCTTATCTGTGGAATCGTTGTCATTGCAGTTGACTTTCCAGAAGTAAATTATAACACTAGGACGTACTACGGCAGAAACATTGCAGAAGGAATAGACCGAAGAGATAAGCAGGCCTGGTGTATTTGGATCGGCGTGGTACTGTATTATTTTGAATTTCTGTCGTAATAGTCAAAACGGTTATTTCAGTTGTAATGACGTCTAAAATGTTTTCAGGTGTCAGACTTTCATGGCTCAAATCTGCTAAGCCCAGCTTATAACTGAAGCTAGAATTTCCATTATTCATGTATAAGGTGAACCAAACCCAGCCATCACCTCCAGATTATATTCATCTTTGCGATTAACAACTCCCCCAAAACATCTGTGAAAAATCTTGGCTCTGTTTATCATACTGTAGTATAAAAGTCCTGTCTGGGGGCTGTCATTTTGTAACTCTGTGATATCATGTAGTGACACTAGAATCTGTTATCTTTAACTTTCTTTTTGTTTTTCATTTCCTAATTTTTAAATATTTATTACAAATGTTTAGTTAATTTTCTGTATTCATGAAGATAGATTTTGCAAATTTCTGAATCGAAATTATCTCGAAGCTCTTAACATAACCTAACTGTATGTTTGGCACTAAAGTATTTTCAGTGTCCATAATTTGCACATTCTACCTTAAAAAATATGAAAATAAAAATAAAGAGAATGTAAAAGTTATCATGAACATCATAAAGACTCTACTAGTACTATTACTCTATTACATCACATATCTACAAAGAGATAATATAGATGGAACTTATAATTAAGTACAAGTGTGCACAGTTTTATGTTAAATAACATTTATTGCTCACTATGAAAACCTGATCACATTATTTGACTTTAATTTTCATTATAGGCTATCATCTTTAATTCTGTCTTTGGAATTTTCAGCAAAAAAAGTCAAACACTGGTGAGTAATTAAAAGTAACTTCTCCATACGAAGAAAAGAGGGGTTTTTTTTAAGAAAGAAAAGAAAAACAGGCCGGCCCCTTAGTTTGTAAGATCGGTAGAAAATACAAAAGGAGAATTACTGTTGATTTGATCAACACCAGTCAATTCCTGTAATCAAATAGAAGAGTAACGTCAATCTCAAGACTAAACCAAAAGTAGGATATTTGTTTGGGATTATGATGGTATTTTTCTCACAAACATGGATTCCCTTTCAGTCAATCAAAGTGATCTATGGTATAAACACAACCATGCATGGTGCTCCTAGGTAGTGAATTATTGAATGCATTTGACAATTGCAAAACTGTTTTGAAACTATGCAAGTGTCCGGCTGATACCATGCATACATATGACCTTACATTTAAGCAGACTTGTACAGTAGTATCGAATCTGTACTCATGATGGAGTACACTCTTCCGTTCTCGTACTCGTTGCAAATTTCCTGTACTCATACTGGTACGTGGGTTTTTGTACTCACATTACAAGTCAGAAAGTACGGTAAGCCAATTTGGCTGTTAAAGTACTGTACTGCAGAGAAAGGGGGTGAGGGATGCAGTGTTTTGCTTGGAAGGGCTCTATTATGTATGTATGATGTATGATGCTGAGAATGTGCTAGTTAAACTCAGAGAAATCTTTTAAACAGCTTGTCTTTTGAGGTAGCAATATCTGATAGATTCATTTTCCCCCCTCCAATCTACAGATTTCTCTCTACATGGCGTTCTCAATAACTGTCTGTGTGATTTCAGGAATTGGTGTTATCCCAGTGTCAATTTCATTGGGTACATCTAACCGGCTAAAGGCTGTATTGCAGGATGATTCAGGCAGCAGCTATGATTACCCATGCAAACCATATGGTTATGGGTATCTATATGCTGATACAACTCCGAGTAACCTGTCACAACTTGAGAGAGAGTGTATTAAAGATGTGAGTGTTATTTAAGATTTACAGAGGAGTACAACCATTAAAGGATGGCCTTAGGCCAAAAAATAGTTCTTTTATGCTGTAGAACATCAAACACTGCTGTCTAGTCCAGACTGTATTCCTATAACACTTTTAATGTTTGAGGACTGACCCTTTAAATAAACAATTCAAGTGACTGGACTATGTAGCCTAATACACAGACCATTAGGTCAGTTGCTCAGATTCAACAAACACAATGGGAAAATAAAAGACTTCTGTGGTCTCAAATGACATGTTGACAATATGTTAGAAATTTGTCAAAGGACAAAATGGTGTTGAATTTTAAACAGGTGTGCTCTGTTGTTGTATGAAGAGAAAAGAACATTTTCTTGTCCCACTTTTGTAAATTTGTAAAAACAATGGATTGAACATATCATTTTGCGCTGCACAGTGATGTCGACGTCGTCGTTAATTAAGCCTTAAAGGATCATTACACAGATTTAGCATATTTCTTTTAAGGAGAATAGCATGAAAACAGGAAAAGCCATAGAAGCATTTCCAGCATTCAAATATTTCATTTTATCTTGGATGTAACATATGAAGACTACAATTCTGCCTAAAGTTATCTTTTAAGTGGAAAATGAATTAAACGACAAATCCATCAGATTCCCCTACTGGTGGTACTAAGTAATCAATTGTCCATTTTGTTGCACAACAGCCCTGGTTTAAGTTTTACTAGTACTTACAAGGATTGAAAATGTGTTGATTGCCATTCACTTTTAAATGAATATTCATATTTATTACAGACTTTATCAGCTGCAAGACTTCACTTAGCAATTCATTGCATCATGTTAACTTGCTTGTTAGCAGAATTTGTGGTGGCCATTATTGGAGCAAGTTCCACCTGCAGCGGCTTGGATTGCTGTAAGAGCACGCCAAGACAACACGTGGTAAGTAAATCAATTGTGTGGATGAAGAAAACAAAACAAAATGATGAAGACAAATATTAAAAATAAGTTATAAACTTGAAAATTTGGTTGTCAAAAGTTAAAACCTTTGACAACCAAGAGTTATGTTTCTAAAGTTTAATAAGAAATCCCTCAATCAAATTAATGTACGAGCAATAAAAAGATGGCATCTTTTAAAAACAAATTTTTGCCAACGAGAAATAAAATATTACCTGTGTGCCATAATTATAGCAGCGTTTACATTATGGATCAGACTCTGCACTCGGTATTTAACACTGAAATGGAGTCTGATACTGCCTCAATCCTAATATATTGCGGGGTTTAAATCGCAGGGTCAGTGATCCGCCTTTACAGTACAAATTTAACACAGAGTGCGGGCTTCAACACCTATGGCGGGCCATCAGTCTCAAATCTTGGGGAATCGACATATATCAATTTAAATCGACATATACCAATTTAATTCGACTTATACTAGTTTCCAGCAGCTTAAATTGACTTCTACTAATTTAAATCGACATATACCAGTTTAATTCGACATACCATCGATTTAAATCGACATATACCAGTTTAATTCGACATATCATCGATTTAAATCGACATATACCAATTTAATTTGACTTATACCAGTTAAAATCGACATATACTGATTTAAATCAACATATACCAATTTTAATCGATGATATTGATCATCACCGAAATTGGGATTTGGAATATGTTAATGAGCTAAATCGATGATATGTCGATTTAAATAGGTATATGTCACTTTGAGTTGCTAAAAACTGGTATAAGTCCAAGGAAATTGACGTCTACCGATTTAATTTGACATATCATCGATTTAAACTGGTAGATGTCGATTTAAATTGACATATACCGATTTATTTTACATATCATCGATTAAATTGGTATATGTCGATTTAAATCGGTATATGTCGATTTAAACTGGTATCAGTCGAATTAAAATGGTATATGTCGATTTAAATTGACATATACCGATTTAATTTGACATATCATCGATTTAAACTGGTAGATGTCGATTTTAATTGGTATATATGTCGATTTAAATTGACATATCATCGATTTAAACTGGTATAAGTTGATTCAAATTGACATATACCGTTTTAAATTGACATATCATCGATTTAAACTGGTATATGTCGATTTAAATTGGTATATATGTCGATTTAAATGGTATATATCGATTTAAATTGATGATATGTCAAATTAAACTGATGTATGTCGATTTAAATCGGTAGAAGTCAATTTAAGCTGCTGGAAACTGGTATAAGTCAAAGGAAATTTGGTATATGTCGATTTAAATCGGTATAAGTCGATTCCCCAGGATTTGAGACTGATGGCCCGCCATACAACACCATGCTCGTGGTCTGATGTACACGGTGCATGGAAGCCGGCTTCACATGCAGCAATGCAAATTTCCCTCTCTATCAAGGTCATTTGAAAAGAGTTATGCACATTATTGATAAAGTTTGCATTTGCTATCACAGCAGATGTCAAATCTTAGGATTCATGGACTTTCTTGACAAACAAAATTATTATTAGACAATGGGGATTGTTAAATTATTAAAATTTTAAATGCCTCATTGATGGAAAGTTCCTTTTAGATTTGAAGTGAAATGCTTGCTGACAAACAGGAGTATCCACTTTTTGACTTGTTTCCCAATTGTAGAGGCAATAATGATCACATTCAGTGTACCAAAACCTCTTCTGCCTGTTTTCCTTGATAATATCTAGATCAATTGTGCTTGAAAATTGTATTTAGTGCCTTTGATCCTGTCTTGCAAACTCACTACTGTTTATCTCCTTTCTTTCTCCCTCAAGATGTTCATCTAGGCATTCTAAGGAATTTCTGTATTCTTTCTCTCTATTTATATAACAGATGTACTATCAAACACAGGTCCCACAGTTTCAGAGCCCTTCGCCATTCATCGTTCAGAATGGGCCCCCACCTCCCTATCCAGGCCAACTTGCACCTAACCCAGTGATACAAACAACTGGACATGCTCTGCCCACTGGTGGTCTACCCCAGCAAGTAGTAGTCCCACCTGTGTCCCAGCCACCACCTGTGTACCAACCACCACCTGTGTCCCAACCACCACCTGTTTCCCAACCACCACATGCGTCCCAACCACCACCTGTGTCCCAACCACCACCCAGTGACATGTATTTGACTCCCAATGCAAGGGAAATAGCGACTGCTCCAGTACAAGCCGATGATGATTCTACTTACTTACAACCCAATGCTGGATTTGATAGAGCGATCCATTCACCAGGGAATCAAAGTGAATATTCATATGCAGATCCCCAGTACAGACCGGCTCCTCCACCCGATGATCATAGCAACAACAGAGCTGATAATGAAGATGATAGCTATGTTACCATCAATAACTAAACATGGCCCCCTTTACTTTTTTTAAAATTGTTTTCAAAACTTGTTGGTGTTGTTGCCTTTTTGCATTTGGTGTCAGAAGGTAATTCATCTTATTGACCTCGTATATAATCATGAAACAGTTTAGCCGAAATTGCTAAACAAATTGCAAGTAGGCCATCTTGGGTTTTGTTACTATGCAGATGCTTCATATTATCAGACTGATTGAAGTCGTGTGGTAACCTTAACATAATTTTATAAATAATATTAAAAGACAAACAAGGCTCATCAGTCTATAGTGCCAAATGTAACTTTCGATAGATTATACTCAGGACCTATTGCTTTCAATAAATGAAACTTTGTTTATGAAATAATAGAGGAGAAACTGTATCAAACTTACAAAATTACAGTTTATTTTTAGTAATTATGGGTGATCTTAAAATTCATCATTCCCAGACACATTTGCAAAGAAATTTAAGATTCTTCAGCTCTGAATATAAGTATTTTTGGTATTGTAAGTTTGGTGTCAATTTCAAAGTGGAATTAAACATATAACTGATATTTATGTCAGTTTTTGTTTTTGGAAATACAAATTGAGGTAAAGGTACTACATGAAGAGAATTGGAAGAAAAAAAGTCTTAGAATTTGTAACCACAAAATTTGACAAGACTGTTACTAAAACCTGCAAGTGATAGGTTTACTTAATTGATATTAACAAGATTTTGTACTGTATTCTTTTAGTCAGTTGTTTTTGTACTTTATAAGATTTTATAATTTTATTTAGTCCAGAGAATATATTTTATCATAATTACTCAGCTACAGTATAAATTTGTCTTTCCTTCCTGCAGCAAGTTATGTTGTTTTAATGTTGTCTTTTCCTCCTGCAATTGCCTCTACTAACAAGAAACTAGGAGATATACATGCTTTCGCAGCTGTTTTTAAAACAGTAAATGACAATTTGTTGTATAAATGCACAATTAGAAATGTAAGCATTGTATTTTTACACCTTCAAAAATAGGTCTTAACTTGTTGATAGGAAAGTTCAGAGGTTTTTTTTTTTTTTACTTTTTGTATGATCTTGAAAAAAGTTCAGATGCAAAAGCTGAAATGTAAATGTTGCATTTGATTGCTCTCGTGTAACAAGTTTTCTCGCACAAAAACAAATGAGATGAGGTAATTATGTCTAATTAATGATTCAACAAACAAACAGTTATGTTAAAATCATTCTTAAAATTAATGCAATTTTAAGTTGTGTAATTTATACTTTGGCCGGCCATGGATCCAACCCACGATTTTCCAGAATGCATTGCTTGAATGAGTTAAGGTGTTATATTTGCACACATGTACAGTTAATATCAACAGACAACTTGATATTCTGCTGCAAAGATATATACAGAACAATTTGCAAGCATAAATAGGGAAGGAATTGATCTATTAATTGAATGAACTGAGAATTTTCTATTTCTAATGGGAATTGGGTTTTTTCTCCGAAAAATAAAACGTTAGCAAAACAAATTTTTTCATCTCCCTGGAAAGTTCACAGAGGAACCATCTGGTGTTGGACACCGTCCTGTGGTGTAAATGTAAAACATATATTTTTTTACTGTTGTCATTGTCTTTCATGCTACGCAGATTTTCTATTTTTATATTTGACAGTTCTATAAGACTTTTTGTGTGTTCGGTATAATTTTATTATTGTCTAACTAAAAAAGAAAGAAATAACAATTCGGTGGGGGTTGTTGAATTGAAGGATCGACTCGTAAAATTCTTACCTTGGAAGTGTCTGAATATCTCTAAATCATCACACGATACGTCATGGAACTCAATACGTGTTTACTCCTTTTATAATGACACATTCTTATTTCTAAAAAATAAATAATTAAACATACAATGTATTGACTTATGGTACCGACTTTCGACAAATGACAGCAGGCTTCCTCTGATTATGTCACCAGCTTGTGAACACAAAGAGTTTCTTGAAATTATAATTAAAATGCAAGTTGATTTTTCAAAACTACTATACATTTTGATGTCAATGTTATTGTAAGTGTTGGAATTTAATGACCATTTTATAACATCGACGTAATAACTTTCGCAGTCAATAAAGTCCCTGCATTAATTACCATTGTATATATGTTAGCCGATCATTTTTGCTCTTAATCGTACTCATGTGGTTATAGAGTACCCGTACTTTCCGGTATTATTATTGTACACATTCGTGGATTCATTGGGAGTGGGTGGTAGGGCTGTACACCTCTCCCATCCTTACCCCCCCCCCCCCCACACCCCGCCCCTTTCAATCTAACACAAAAATTCAGTAGCACAACTTTGCGTTTTCCTGAAGGTTCTTGTCTATACCCAGACATTTATGATTTTTAGAAATAGCCAGCTTGATTTCTCAGTGTCGGTAACTTCTTTAACAGTGTCATAAAAATGCAACGTTCGAATTTTGAGTACGGGTGGCCATTATCTAAACTTTTAGCATATTTGGAGGCAACATTGATGACATTTAACAGTAAACTTGAACGGTTTATAGGTCATATATACGAGGGTTTCATCATAGAAGAGAGTCGACAGGCCACTGCATTCATCACTCCATGGGCGCTTTATGAGTGGGTGAGGATACCCTTTGGTCTGATGAATGCCCCAGCAGCCTTTCTGAGACATATGGAAGTGTGTTTGGAGGACATGAATGGTGAAATCTGTTACACCTACCTAGATGATATACTGGTCTTTAGTGATACATATGAGGAACACCTGAGACGGCTCCAAGCTGTCTTACAGAGATTGAAGGCCAAAGGTGTGAAATTGAGAGCCTCAAAATGCGAGCTGTTCCAGTCCGAAGTGAAATACTTGAGAAAAATTGTATCAGCCCAGGGTTATCGAGCAGACCCAGAGGATACCAAGGCAGTCCTTCATCTCAAAGAAACGAGGCCAAAGTCTGTAGGGGAGGTAAGGCATATGCTTGGCCTGGTAGGGTACTACCGCCAGTTCATCAGAGATTTCTCTAAGAAAGCTAGACCTCTATATGATCTATTGACAGAACCACTGCCTGCAAAGACGCTGAATGGTAACCAAATCAAGGGTGGGCGTAAAGGCTCAACGAAAGGCAAGGGCAACCTAAAAGGGCAGTTACCATCTAGATATCCAGTGGTATGGAGAGAACAACATCACCAGGCCTTAGAGGAACTGTTGGAGCCTCTGACCAACCATCCAGTGATGAGTTACTCAAACTTTGATAAAGAATTTGTTGTGCACACATGCATCGAATGAAGGCCCCGGTGCTATCCTGTACCAAGAGCAAGACGGAAAGCTCCGAGTTATTTCATACGCATCACGGAGTCTTTCTCCAGCTGAACAGATTTACTACATGCATTCAGGGAAACTAGAATTCCTTGCCCTAAAGCGGGCCATAACAGAAAGATTCAGGGACTATCTGTTTTATGCGAAGCATTTCACTGTCTATACAGATAACAACCCTCTTACCTATGTACTAGCAAATGCCAAACTGAATCCTACAGGACAACGTTGGGTTTCGGAGCTGGCAGATTTTAATTTCACCATTCGATGTAGACCTGGGAGGATAAATATCGATGCTGACAGCCTATCCCGTTTGCCATTACCTATGATGCAAAAACCATGATGGATGACTGCACTGAAGAACTGTCACCAACTGTCCTGACCTGTGTAAAAGATAACGTGGAAGCTGTGAGCCAAGGGGAGACGACTTTGATAGAAACAGTCTGTTCCAGTGTTGAATTGTCTGAACTACTAAAGTTCCCTGAAGATAAGAGAGGCAGGAGTATATCAAATAGTGAGCTGAGAGAAGCACAGGCAGATGATGAAATCATTTCGAGAGTGCTTTTCTACAAACAACGTGGCCACCGGCCTTCAACAAAGATCAGGCATACTGAGACAAAGAATGTGTCCAAACTCCTATTGCAGTGGGATAAACTAAAAATTTATTAACATGGGATCCTAAAAAGGGTGATCAAGGGAAAAGACCAGCTGGTGCTACCTCTGAGAGACCGCCATTTGGTTTACAAGGAGTTGCATGACGAAATGGGGCATGTGGGTGCAGAGAAGGTGTATGACCTTGCCAATGACAGGTTCTACTGGGTCGGAATGTTCAAGGACATCGAAGGCTATGTCAACAACCAGTGTACGTGCATAAAAAGCAAGAAACCACAAAGAATAATAAGAGCCCCACTCAAGAGCATCCAGACTGCTCAACCATTTGAGCTGATCTCCATAGATTACCTTCATCTTGAAAGATTTACCGGCGGGTATGAGTGCATTCTGGTTATTGTGGATCATTTTACCAGGTTTACTCAAGCATATCCAACCACTAACAAATCTGGAAGGACTGCAGCAGATAATTTGTTCAATGATTACATCTTGAAATTTGGAATGCCTCGTAGAATCCACCACGACCAAGGGAGAGAGTTTGAGAACCAGCTCTTCACCCGATTGCAGATCTATTGCGGAATAAACCACTCCCGGACAACGCCATACCATCCACAAGGCAATGGTCAAGTGGAGAGATTTAACCGCACAATTTTAGGAATGCTGAGAACACTGACAGAAACACAAAAGTCAAAATGGAAGGACCACCTATACAAATGTGTCTATGCCTACAACTGTACCCGTAACGGCAGCACAAATTACTCACCATTTTTCTTGATGTTTGGGAGATCACCCCGTCTCCCCATTGATCTGATTTTTGAAACTTGAGGCACAAGGACAGTCAAATAACCATAAGGTGTACGTAGAGGAGTGGAAAGAGAGAATGAAAGAAGCATTTGAAATTGCTAACAAACATGCAATCAAAGCTGCTGCTAAGGGGAAGAAGGCCTATATATGACAGAAAGGCCAATGCCCCTTACTCAAATTCCATATATGGCCCAGATATGGCAATTTGTATCTGGCCCATATCTGTGCCATATATGGAATTTATATCTGGCCATAACA
>KN884910.1:72228-90168 GCA_000934455.1 Apostichopus parvimensis | reverse complement strand
ATACAGCTGCGGTCAATACCCACAGCACAGTGTACAAACGATACAGCGATGGACATCTCAGGTCCAACTACAACAAAACTTCACTTGCATGCAACGGAAAGTTAACTTTTGCAGATGGCCGCACGCGGTTTGGGGCGAGACTTCAATGCCTTTAATTTAGAAAGTAACAACCACTCCTAAAGGGCAAAATATGAAGCAAAAAAAAAATCGCGTGTGCATCCAGGACTGGCGCAGTGACGTGCCACCTGCAGAATTTCAAAGGTGGAAAAACGTGGAATTCTAACTTTCCCCGACTTACTTAGGTAAGGACTGAACCTTTATGGAAGGGCAAGAGGCGATTTTCTTAGGCGGAGGGGGTGGGGGAGTGGGGGGGGGATGTGGGGCTCGGTCCATAGATACAACACTCAACAAATTAATGAAAGCGTAACCAAAACGTTCGGTCCATTATAATCAATTGTTATATCCTTCCTTGTATCAATATCTGAGAAGATAACTGAATTACAAATGCTAGAACTATCAAAGACAATGAAGAAGAAATAAACAGACCATCAAAATGAAATATAATAACAAAACATGATGAAATGTCTTTTTCATCTGACACATGATACCTGTGACCATTAATAACTACATATGCACAATTAAGTCCCCTTTTTCAACAGTGAATGGCTTTCTTCTGATTTTCATCAAATATTTCGTTATCTGGACACCATGAAACAATTCTCTTCATATAATTAACTGAACTGATTAACGTAGACTCTGTCATATTGCAAGGCTTGATGACGATAAACACAAAAACTTAACTACAAATCTATCAACTTTTGTGAAGCGATTTTGTGGCAAAGTTTACTAAAAGCTTCCAAGAAGACACTGGATTTTGCCAAAAAACAATTTTTTTATATTTAGTGACAAGTCGTTAAGCTCAACCACAAAAAAAATTGGCAATATAAACAGTTGGATTTTAATTGCACTCTGTACACCTTGTAAGTTAAATATTAATGTTTTCGAATTTCTATTTTGCCAAATCTATTTCGAGTTTATCCATGTTGGTCATCAGCCTCTCATTCTCTCTAACTACAACAATAAGTTCCAACGTTTTTTGTGCAAGGAAAAACTTCATGGGGACAATTTCTGAAGCTGTTAAGGAAACAGGAATTCTCAATTTGGTGAAAAGTCACAGTGGGATATTGTCTTCTTGTGCTCTGTTGTTATTTCATGAATTTATACAGTACAATGTTCGGTATGAACGCTGATGGATTCATTTGATAATACAATTTTGAAGGGCACATAGGGGTGGTGAAGTGAGTTTGGAAGAGGTACTCACAACTTCTTTACATCTTTATGATGTCGGAACCAAACTTTCGTTAGGTGTCAATTAACTTATAACCATATACGATAAGTAACAAATTCGGACACCGATTCGGAAACTGAGGCCAAAATGCAGAATCAAACACTCACAAATTGAAATAGACATATTGATCAGGTGGATCATCAAGGCATGGCACCACACGTCCAAAGGTGGCAATAATGTAAGGTATTACATATCCACAAGGCACCCAATCACAAACTAATATGTAGATGAAAAAGTCAATGTTTTTTTTTGGGGGGGGGGTAATAATTATTTTTTACAAGCCAAGGCATTATATGCATACACCATAATCCATTTTGCTTTCAGCATAGAATATTGAAAAGAGAAAATCTATTAGTCAGAACTACTTTAATATCTCATAGATATATGAATAAAGAATAAATGTTTGAATGCTGTTGTACCAACCTTCGACAGATTTTGGGGAAAAGAATATTACAGAAGCTACCCTGGTTACAGTTCTCTTAATCCACAAAAAAAAAAAAAAAAAAAAAAAAAGCTAAAAAACTGTAACCCCTATATTATTATTTGAACAGAAATTATATGAAATAGCAACCTGCATTAACAAATTTGTTTTAAATGGTCTATGAAAACTTAAAACTTTTGGGAAAAAAAAAATTGTTTCATATCCCCAGTTCATATCGCAATATCCACAGATTTATGGTACCGACCTCATGTGTGAAAAGAATTTTTTGCTGTTGGAAGGTTCAAGTCAGTCTCGACATCACATGCTAGCTAGGCTGATGTCATCTGTTGTCATGGCAACCACCATCGACAGTTTCAACTTCGCTCTATCATCTTGTCTACAGTGTAACTTTATATCTGATCAGGTTTCTGAATGTACCCAATTAATTTTAAATTTGTTCATATTATTAATTATACAGACAAAGGAAAGTCAACATGGTCAAATAAAATCAAATGCCAAGGTCCATTCTGATTCGGATACATCAAAAACGTTGGTTAAATGGAGCGGCGCCCGTTCGGCCTTAGACCTTGGTCTTCAACCACTTCTCAATCTCTTCCGAGTCGCGTTTCAACCAGTTGGCCCGGAGACGGATGTTCTCCAGCGACTGTTGTATGGTTCGCTCTGCAGCGGGGGCGGGATTGCTTTTGAAGAATGCTTCCACCTCGAGGGCCTTGTCTTCGCTGGAGAAGTTTGCCGTAGCCAACTGGGAGATGGAAAAAACCAAAGTACGTGAGTAGCTAGGAGTACTCGTCGAATTAAATACGTACCGACGTTTACGAGTATTCGTTGAGACTAACGAATTCACATTGTGTTCACTCACACCTGAGTGTTCACTGAGACCAATATTCACACAGAGAGTTCACAAGTACTCACCGAGACTAATGAATATGTACAAACAGTTAAGAGTACTCACTTGGACTAACGGATACATAGGATACCCTTACGAATACTCACTGATACTAATGAATACATACAAACCCTTAGGAGTACACACTGATGGTAATAAATACACACAAAACACATCTGAGTACTCACTGATACTAATGAATACATACAAAATATTTCACTTGCAGAGGCTTATAAGTACTTAATGAGTACTGATAAGTACCCAATGGGCCTAATAAGTACTCACTGAAAACTAACCAGTGCTTACTATGGCTAAGAACATCCACTGAGACTATGCTAAGACAAGCAAGGAATCACTAATGAGTAGTCACTTAATGAGTACTAATAAGTACCCAATGGGCCTAATAAGTACTCACTAAGACTAACCAGTGCTTACTGAGGCTAAGAACATCCACTGAGATTATGCTAAGACAAACAAGGAATCACTAAATGAGTACTCACTTAATGAGTACTGATAAGTACCCAATGGGCCTAATAAGTACTCACTGAGATGAACCAGTACGTACTGAGGCTAAGAACATCCACTGAGATTATGCTAAGACAAACAAGGAAACCACTAATGAGTACTCATTTAATGAGTACTGATAAGTACCCAATGGGCCTAATAAGTACTCACTGAAAACTAACCAGTGCTTACTGAGGATAAGAACATCCACTGAGACTATGCTAAGACAAACAAGGAATCATTAAATGAGTACTCACTTAATGAGTACTAATAAGTACCAAATGGGCATCATAAGTACTCACTGAGAGACTAACCAGTGCTTACTGAGGCTAAGAACATCCACTGAGATTATGCTAAGACAAACAAGTAAACCACTTATGAGTACTCAATTAATGAGTACTGATAAGTACCCAATGCGATTCATAAGTACTCACTGAGACGAACCAGTACTTACTGAGGCTAAGAACATGCACTATGCTAAGACAAACAAGGAATCACTAAATGAGTACTCACTTGCAAAAGCTAATAAGTACTTAATGAGTACTGATTAGTACCCAATGGGCTTCATGAGTACTCGCTGAGACTACTGGGGTACTCACTAAAGACGAACCGAGTACTTACCGAGACCAATCGGGAGAGTAAGAATCCTCCCTGGTAACGAGAGCTAAGCAGGCTCCATTTTTCCTGGGTGAATTTCCAGACCAGCTCCTGACCGAGCTTGCCTCCACAAGCACCTCCTAGGACAAAGACACTGTCCTGGGAGCGGACGTCATCCTAGATAAAAAAGGGAAAACAAATCTTATAAAAACAAAGGATCAAGACCCCAATGGGATCTATAACTGGTTTATTGTCGTTTGAAGTTAGGAAGAAAACTCTTCTCTGTCGGGACATCTGAAAGAATGTTCTGTTTCCATTGTGGTTTTAATGAAATCTCATTGTTAGCAGCAATCGAAGGGAACTCGCAAAAGCTGTTGGCTTCTAACAACATGTTGAGTGTTGGAACAATGGCAAACCATGAATCATTACGATCATATCGTGTAATATATCACACATAATTTGTTTACCTCCTAGAGCACCATCGCAAAAGCATGATGCAACATGGGCTGCAGTCTGGGTGCATAAGGACATAACACTTTTTCACGCAATAGGCACTACTGGTCTACAGAGAGATAACCTCTGTTGTTTGATTTTGATTGATTCTGCCTTGCTGCAGGGGATTTTTGCATCCGCTGCAAACTTGTTTTTTTTTATTCTCAAGCTTTTCTTTGGACATTGTGCCCTAATGAAACAACAGCAGGGGTGGGACAAGCTGCGACTCAAAACCAGCCTGTGAGCAGCTTTTTACTGGACTGGGACCTTCTGGAATTTGCAAAAAAGAAATAATTAGAAATTAAAACAATTTTTGAAAATCTCCCCAAAAATCATCACGTTTTGTGCGCTTTTCCAAACTGTGTAATATTTCATAGCAATCTGGCAGGCCGTACCGGGGAATTGGAAAAACCTGCTTGTAATGTTGGATACCAGACTTCATATATTTGGGCCCCCAAGAAAAAAAAACGTTCCCCGCCCCTGAACTACACCCGTTTAATTGGTCGCAATCAGTTGATTGCCAAGGAAAGCCATAAAACCACTCAACTCAATTTAATAAAATAAAATGTTGTGGACCTACAAAGATTTAAAATGTAATGTTGAATCATTCACTTGTAAATGCATTTATTTGTATTTCTCATTCCATTATTCCACTGAACTAATGGATGCCTCATACACACAACTAAATCTAAATGCTGTGGAATATATTCAACTGGCCATTGTTTACAATGATTGAGTGCAAAATGTTGCTGAGACTCCTATACCCATTAATGTTACTAAGACTGTAAACTTTTATACCCATAATGTTGCTGAGACTGCAAACTTTTATACCCATAATGTTGCAGCGACTGCAAACTTTTATACCCGTAATGTTGCAGCGACTGCAAACTTTTATACCCATCGATGAGGATTGATAAATGCTTACACTGATGGAAAAATCCAAGACCCGTTTGATCAACTTCTCGTCCTTCACATTTCCGAGGGTCCTCATAATCCTCTCTTTCTCTTCATGGAGGTCTTGGACTTTGAATAACTTCAAAGAAAAAGGGGAAAAAAAAGCAAATACTTTTGGTCTTGCTCAACGATGAAACGAGTAGTACTTAGGGGACAAATGGCTCACATAACACTTAGAAGCACCCACTGCCCCGCCCTCCTCCTCCCCCCCCCCAAAAAAAAATTACCTCCTGGACACAACAAAGAAACATAAAACAACAATAGGTTAAAGATAAATGATTGTTAGTTCATTGCATTTAACAGAGCTTTACTGTATAAGAAGTGACACACTGGTAAATGTCAATAGGCCTCTGCCTACATTCAAGGGTTCCCGTCGAAAGGGAAGCCTGCAACCCAGGCAGGAACTTCTCACAAAAATTAGGTCCTCTGGTCTCCTGGGAAAGCTTAATATCATCTCTGGTTACGATATGCAGCAAATTACTTAAAATAGCTATGGGGGGAAAAAAAACAAATATTACTCACCAGATGTCTGGCATCGATATTCCAAATAAAAATTTATGAAGTAACTACATCTTGGTTTGATTTTAGCATTAAATATTAAAATATCAATATTTAGCATTGTAATTTATGGGTAGACGAAACAAGGATAGTCCACAGAGGAGAATATAATTTTTGACTAAATGTGAAAAGAACAGATCCCTGAGCAACCTGGTGAAATTTTTATCAAATACAAGTTGGAGATACCATCATTTGAAAGTGTGATATGTTTCTGTCCCAAAAAACGAACTTGAGACAACAGGTGTGATATCACAGATGCGCACTGACAACTTTTGTTGATTTATAATTGTTTCTTTGCAAATCTTAACAAACATATGAAAATGAAATATAATCGTTAGATAGCATTGATAACTTAACATCTCCTTCAGCTTAGGTTGGAACCTTATCCAAACCCAATATACAAAACAACGGGGAAGAAGTAAAAAAAAGACAAAAAAATAATAACTCATTTTGCTGACAGAGTGCAAATATGATATCACACCTGTTTGCTCTTCAAGTTCACTTAATGGGTATAAACGCTGACAATTTTCAACGATCTAAATATCTCCAAAATGCAACGTAGGAATTTCATGCAAACTTCACGAGGATGCCTGATATTTGTTCTTTCATGATTTTTTCTTTAAAAAATGAATTCTCCTCTGGACTATCACTTTTAAAAAACTGCTTTCTCTTATTACCAGGGATGAGCCTGGGGTAAAAAAAAAATCACAGAATTTTGCAAAAATTGCGGTATAGGCTCCAGTTTGCGTATACTACAGTGTGTTAGGATAATAGTTTTTTGTCCCCAGGGTAGAAAAGAAATCGCGGATATTCCGCGAATTCGCGAAAAAAGCTCATGCCTGTATTACGAAGCAACAACGTGTGCGGTTATTTAGCACCTTTGGTCACGAAGAAAGCAGGATGGGAGCAGACTTTTGTGACGTGACACGAGACGTACCTTTAACATCTCATCGAAGGTGGCTTCGTCTCCGTGTGTCAGCACCGTAGCGTAGACGGCCGTTCTGAGATCGGCCGATATCTGCTCGCCCCCCGAGGCATGATCTTTGAACTTGTTCCGTGCCTCGGCGACGACGTCCTTGTGGTTGTTTTTTCCGAGCACTCTCAAGATGAGCGCCCTCAGCATTGCATCCAGGTGACCTGATAATTGGGCAAAGAGTAAACAGGAAGTGAAAGATCAATATTCGAAGCCACAGTTCAGTATTTTAGGGATAATTAAGTACTATGGAAGGCATTATCAGATATTTTTTCATTCAACCAACAAGATGAAACATTTTTATAAATTTATAAATTCATGGAGAATTGAGATATTTGTATACCATCTTTAAAAAAAAACAAACGACAATGAAGAAAAGAAACGTATTCCTTCATGTTCCTGCCATCATTGCATAATCCGAAAAGTGGAGAAACAAAAATATGAATCAGTCTTTTTTGTGTGTGTGCAGATACGGTAGATGTGGAAACTGACTCATCACATAAAATAAATCCTCGTTTCTGCTTAGTATTTATACCAGATAAAGAAATGAATGAATTTTTTACCTTTCATCAGGAAATCAAATATTTTTTGATAAGGGTTACAAAGAATAATTATAATTGTGGTAGCCATTCTTTAATTCTCTATGATGAGCTATACCACAAAGTACAATTTAATTAATCTTGTGATAACGCCCTTTTAGAAAGGGTCTTTAAGGAAACTTGTGTATGTTCATCGAGCCACTCTTGTTTATCTTCAGTAAGAAAAGGGATGAAGACAACGGTACGACCAATCAGTGCCTCTGTTAAAACAAACGATAAAGCCAGGGGTACGACCAATCAGTGCCTCTGTAATATATACTGTTTGAAGTCTTTTTAGGCCTTACCTTCTTTCTCTGCAGGGGTCCAGCCAACCTTCTTGTATACCTTGGAGCAGAGATTCTTTGTGAACTCCTGCAGCAGACGACCGTAGTTGGTCGCAGATAGTAAACTGGCCAGCACGTCCAGATTGTTTGTGATTTCCGTCCAGACGGTGTAGTTTGTTTCGTTTTCGTAGGCCTCCATTACCTTTAGAACCTCCACAGTGTTTGCTTGGCCAGCTTTAGCCTGGGTGGAAAAATTTAATGGGGAGGGGAGGGGGGTGGAGGATGGATTACTCATTTTTCTTTAAAATAAATAAATAGAAGTCTGAAGGACATGGTAAATAGACATGAACTAACACAGCTGGTATGATACATTTCAGTGCTAAAATTTGAAACAAATCTCATTTTGGCTTCGCACGCCATTCAGGTTGTAAGACCTAATTTCAGTGTTTTTAATGACTTTTGTTAACTTATGAGCAGACGTTAACGAAGCATTAATTAAGGGGTAATACATAAACACTACATCCGTTTATAACAATGAGTTACACAGGACTACATTCCACACAGAAGTCTCCCCCACTCACTGCTATACAAACCGTTCCATAGACTTTGAAGAATTTGCTTTTACCATGGTTACGGTTACCTACGGTTACAGAAACTAACCACGCTATGAAACCGCCAAGATGACAAATCTGGGTAAAATTGTTGTCAGGCTCTAGAATGACTTTACCATTCCATGGCTATACCTCTATCCCCCCCCCCCCCCCCACCCCAAAAAACTGTAGCAATCAAATGTAGTCTCAAATCTTCTGTAACATAACATCCCCCTCTGCCACTTCCCATTACCAGCCTCCCCCTCCATTCCAAAGCCCATGTGACACTTTCATTCATTCATTCATCCATCCATCCATTCTTTCATTCATTTATTGATTTCTGGCAAAATTTTTCCACACACATAATAGAACACAGAGCAGTGTGTACATATCTACAAGTGCTATTTACATGTTTATGTGCTATTGCTTTCATATTGTACCTTTATACCTGGAAAAGGAGAAAAACAGAAGTACGATACTTATTAAATCGTTTTTTTACCGTACGCTTTTCGTTTTCCCCTACGTTCTCAAGATATGACTATACACACATCAAGGAAATGTACACTGATGGCAAAAACAACAAAATAAGGTTGCCAAATATATTGAAGTTATACAATTCTTCTTCTGGATGCTCTCCGTTTGAGATGGCCCTTGACTTACCAGAGCAAAGAGGTCGGTAATGATGCCCAGACGGTCTCTCGCTGGAAGGCTTTGATCTCTGATCCCGGGGAGGAGGGACTCCAGCATCTCGGGGGAGTAATGAGTACGATAGAAACCGACGGTGCCTGGGTTCAACTGGATTTGGAAGAGAAGGGGAAAAAACTAAGTCAATTTCCATAATCTGAAATTGATCTATACCAACAGAGAGCGTAGTGGACAATTGGTTAAGACGTCGGACTTGTGATCCAAGCATTGCTGGTTCCATTCCAGCCTAGCTCATAAATACGTTGTGTCCTTGGGCAATATGCTTTATCTCAATTGCCTCTCTCCACCCAGGGGTTAAATGGGGTACCTGTGAGGTAACTTGTCATTGGGCGCAGTATATAACTGCAGCCGACTGGAGGGCTTGTCTCTGGGACAGATTATCATTGACCAGGGGTAATATAACGTCTGTAAAGCGCTTTGAGACCTATTGCTGGTATAAAGCACTATACAAAAATTGAATACTAGTATTATTATTAACAAGTAGTTTATTGAATTCCGTTCGGTGTTTTGCGATACTACAAAACGTAACCACTTCGTTAATTTTTTTTTCAATTAATCAAAGAGAGAGAATACGGTTAACAAGCTGCTTAATATCTACTGCAAAAAGCCTGTGTAAGTAAAGTCAGATGTTTCGATCATAGCAGGATCTTCTTCATGGGCTAACTCTGAGGAAGGTCCGCTGGGAATGAAACATCAATCCCTCTAACTTTCGTACAAAATTGCAATGAATGTAACGGAGAAACATCTGCGAGCAGTCTGGAACAGGTGAACGGAACGACGGCCACACTCGATGAGTTCTGTCCATTGCCGACAGAGCTACTTTTTTCAAGCTTTATTTTGACTGTAGCGATTAGAAACTGCCCTTAATGCTTTTTTGCAACATCTGTATAGCGAGGAACAATTACCGACTTACCTTGACCCACTGGTCGGGCTTGACATTCTCAACCGTGACCGTGGTCGACGCGGCGTCGAGGACCACCTTCACGGCTGCCTCTGATGGGTTTGCACTGGTGGCGATGCTGATCGGAACCATCCATGAACTGGTGTCGCCTGAAGATGAGAAGTAGAACAGATCAAAACTGTATCATTGATGAACAGAATATCATGGAAACACAAAATTTAATAGAATTAACTATTTTTGCTTTACCAAAGATCTATGTAGGACAAAATAAATATAAATTGGAAATTTTTTAGTAAGGTATTGCTCCAACAATTGTTCATCGTTTTGACATGAAGCGCGAAAATGTTCCTTTTGACATTAACATCAATGTTGTGTGTTTATTATAGCTTGATTTCAATATTCAATGAAAACCCCCACACCTCTCCCTCGCCCCATAAAACAATAAAGTAAAAAAAATTCACAGGGTTTTACTCACCCACCAAGGGACCGTTGGCATTGAACTTTGTCTGAGTGATTTTCAGGACCCTAGAGGTACCTTTCTGCTCGGCAGAGACGGCTAATACCGGAAAGCCCATTTGTTTCGTCCAGGTGGTCATAATTTGCTCGATGGGTTTGCCACTGGCCTCGCCCAGTGCAGCCCACAGGTCCTCGGTAAAGGTGTTCTTGTACTTGTGTTTGTTAAGGTAAGCATGCATGCCCTTGCGGAACGACTGACAAATAAACGTGAAAGGGTTACCGTTGCAGAGACATCGAATGGACATTGAAATTCATAGTATCTTGCAATGTCCAGCGGGACATTGAAATTCAGTAGTATCTTGCAATGCCCAGTGGTACACCTAAGAATTAACTTTACCTAAATACTGGTCAATATGACACTTTCTTCTGGATTCACTTGAGAACTTCCAGACAACTTTAATATTCATGAATTTATTTTAAAACTGTGATCTGGATATTATGTTGCGATAACACACATGGAAACAGGGGGCAGGGAGGGGGGTGGGTATACACACCTTTATCAACCTCACACTAAATTTCAAAAGAATTTAACTAATTTATAGTCTAAAGTTGCTACAATGCACCATTTCACGTCTAAAATTTGTTTTTTTCTGAGGGGGTGGGGGGACCCCAAAAGCCCGTACGTGGGGTCGGCTTCAAAGATCCCAGGGCCACGTCCCCCCTACTTTACAAAATCCTGGATCTGCTACCCGACATATTTCATTGTGTACACATGGTTGCTGCTTAGATGGAAAATTTAGCAGTTTCCACAACAAACTGTTTATTGAACTCTTTGAAGCGGCAGACGCCGGACTGAGAATTACTTACCTCATCGCCGATGAAATCGTGAAGCATACGAATGATAGAACTCCCCTTGCAGTATGAAATCAGGTCAAAGATTTCATCAATCTCATCAGGATGACCGACAGGAACCTAAAGATAAATAATTAATACATATTAGACATATAAATATTCATAAAAATAATAATATTTATCAAAATCCAAAAAAAAAAAAAAAAAAAAAAAAAAAATTCACTACCAATGACTCAAGCCTCCTTTCTCTTTCCAAAGTTTTTAACTTTTGATTGCTACCAAGTAATTGTTTCTAGGTGAACGTTTAGAATTTTGAAAAATAAAAAATAAAGAAAATTCTTGAAGCTACATACTTCAATGGGATGGCTGCTCAATAGAGCATCAGAAACAAGGGCCCTGGTGTAGTCCTGGGTGGTAAACTGGGTCCAAATGTCGTAGTCGGGGAAACAGTTATCCACACAGAGGTACTCTATCCACGATGCAAAGCCCTCGTTTAGCCAGAGGTGAGTCCACCATTCCTGAAGGTGAAAAGAATTTATTGTCACGTTTTCAAAGATACCTGTCACATCTTTTTTTTTGATAATAAAAGATGGTGATGGTGCATAATACAAACACCAAAAAGAGAAACACATATTTATTGAAAAATGAGATTTTTACTTGCCAAGCTATTAATGGAATTTTACTATCGAATTATGTCAGAAATTTACCTAAACCACTGACATAAGCACCTTAATTACTTAAGTGTCCGAGCGGTGTGGTCAAGTGGTTGAGGCAGTGGACTTGTGATCTAAGGATTGCAGGTTCGAGTCCTGGCCAGATCATTGTGTCCTTGGGCAAGGCACTTTATCTCCATTGCCTACTCTTCACCCAGGTGTATAACTATAAATGGGGACCTGTGAGAAAAAAACTCAGCTGGGTGATGTTTAGCTGCTGCCTTGTGTTTGACAGGTTATCGTCGACCGGGGTAATATTGTTGTAAAGCGCATAGAAATGCATTTGCATATAGTTGCGCTCTATAAATGAAAAATGAATATATTAAATGGATGCCAAAGACCATTTTGATGGGCAGCAGCTCAGAATTCACATCCACAAATACAAGTAATTTAACCACTGGTAGGCTAAACTTAAGATATTACTTACCATTGTGACCAGATTTCCAAACCATTGATGGGCTAACTCGTGACCTGCAAGGAAAAGCCACACAAGAGAAAAGAAGAAAAAAAAGGGGAAACAAAAGATACAACATACTTAAACGATTGTTCTTGTAATTAATATGCTTTTTGGTTTTATGAATTACAAAAGTAATAGGTATCTTATCTTACATTATCCCACAACTTCAAAACTCATTGTATGAAGGAGAAGAAATTAAAGCAAAATATAAATTGTTCATTTTCACAACATAAAAGGCAATTAATACAAGTCCATCCATGGAGATGAATGCCCACTTGCAAATATACTAAAACAATGACAGGTGAGGAGAGTATGCACGTCTGAACTAAGCTCAAGATTCAAAAGATATAATGAGAGAAAATATCGGTGGAATTATTTCTCACTTACCGACGACCAGAGCGACCCACTGCTTTGAAGAAGCCGAGGAGTGTTTAGGATCCACCAGAAGGGCTGTCTCTCTGTTTTCGATAGAACAGGAAATATTTTATATAATATAGAACAGGAAAAATAGAACAGGAAATATATGTTTGTTTTCTACTAATAATGCGGTTGTAGCTTCTGAAGCTTGTGTATTACCTGTACATTCCTTGCGATGTCGGTGGAAACTCGCGTGTCTAAAGTTTATAAAGCGATCGCTTGATCGCTGATTACTAACAAGTGTAAGCACAGAATGGATTGCTGCTTCTCACCTTAACAAGTCAAGGCGTGGCACTTCTATGTCTGCCACAAATATGAAAACAGCCCCTCTCCCTTTGCCGCAAACTGCCATCCCTGAATGAATGATTAATGTGCAGTTGACCTTTGACACATCCTTACCTGTATGTAACCAGTCCCCAGTTCTCCATGGCGCCGGCAGCAAAGTCCGGAATGGCTATGAGATCAATCTTGGGTAGAGGGTACGCTATGTCAAAGTAGTTCTTGTAGAACGGAAGCGTTTTCTTTGCGACCTGAGATGGCGAGAAAACTTGAAACGATCAATATTGGACGACGGTAAATGGGCGTGGCTTCACGCTGGATGGTTGGGAAAGGGGAATTTTGGTGCATTTAGGTCAGTCGAGTGATATCTCTACTACTAAACATAGAGTGACCCTGCCGATGATGAAAAATATCGTACAGATCGTAGCATGGTATCAGGTTTAAAACCAATTTAACCTGACACACAGACTTTAGCTTTAATGGGATACTGTTTAATGAATCTATCCACACATATCAGTTTGAGAATTCTTAAAGCAGTTCCAGACTCACCTCCAAGGCAAATTTGCCTTGCTCTTTCTTCTGCAGAGGGGTGTAGACCCGGACCAGGACGCCGTCGTCCGACTTGCCCTCCACGTAATCAAAGTCCCCGACGACAAAAGCCAAGAGGTAAGTCGACATGATGGGAGTGCGAGCGTAGGTGACCACCTTGAGGCTGTCGTCGCTTGGGTCTGGTTTGTCCTCCGTCACATTCTGAAAGATTATCGGTGTTCAAAGATGATTATTAAAGCGGACTTTGATCTCTGATACTCGCCCAGCTGCGTATTCTCCCTTTCTTTCAGAGCAGAGTTGTCCGTCGACCTCAGAGCGGGTCTTTACGGTGTTGAAATCGATCGACCGATGCTGCCGATTAGCTTCGTCCCAGAGTTTGAGGGAACGTTACGGAGAATTATCGATGAAAACAATGAATATGATTTGTTCCTTTGTAAATGACTAATAAAAAATGAAGTGTGGGGATGACAAACCTCTAGCTTTCATTTGTTAAACATTTATTGCAGTTCGTTGGTGGGTTGTTACTATTCTTCATTACTCTTATTCCGTTCATACCGTGTACAAGAAATTGATACTTGGAACAACCTCAATTTATATCTTGTTTCTTCACCAATTTGATTCAAAATTTTAAGGGGTCATCAATTTCTGAGAGAAGACGGAGAGATCACTCCACCTACATCCAGATATAGCTGACTTCAATTTTCTATTTTTTTTTCACTCCTTCACAGTAAACATGTAACAGTAAATCACTCACCATGTTGGAGAGGGCGACCTTTTGCTTCGGTACAACTAAGGTGATGTCAAATGTTGCTTTCAACGCTGGCTCATCCCAGCATGGGAATGCACGGCGGGCATCTGTAGCCTGCAGAGGACACCAGAGAAACGCATTTCAACGATGACCTGAATTCTGTTTAAAAACCTTACCAAATTTCATGTTAACATTCTACAGAACTACAAAGAAGGAAGGGAGAGCGAAGGGAGGGGGGGGGACTGCTTGGCTGTAAAAGCATCACCTTTACGTAACTTTTATGATGAATGGAGTGAACGTTAATCGAAAGAGACGAAAGTTCCCCCGGGATGAAATGATATTTGCACCCGTCAGCTTTGTCAACAGTCTTTGTTATTGTACTTGGTTTAGCATGCATGCAGAAAATCATGGAAAGTGTCGAGGCCTTGTAAGATGTACCCAGGTCTAACAATTAAAGTTGATAAACTTCCATTATGTCAAAACGATCGGTTTGCCCAAATGTGTGAGAAGAGTACGAGTTCAAAAGTACCATCGTATCCCCCCCCCCCCCAAACAGTTATAAAAGAGCGTTTCGTGCCCGGATGATCGACCAGGCTAGCTGCCATCCCTACGAACCTCAAACTGGGTCACAGCGCAAAACCGCTCCTCTCCGTCCGGTGTGGCATACTTGCTCCGGTAGAATCCCTTCATCTTGTCGTTGAGTTCCCCCGTGAAGTCCAGACGCAGATGACTTTTGCCGACTGGGATATCCTCCCCAAAGACCAGGATTGCTTTTTCCTCCTCTGGAATGTACTTGATTTCAGATGAACCGACATCTGGAGCAGGAATTGAATAGAATGCAGTAGCGTGTTAAGTGGATAAAAGGGTACAGTTTACGTTGCACATATCGTGCATACAATGACTCACGTGTGAAAGATGATAGAGCTTGGAAGAGATGCGTGAGGAGGAACCAGTATTGCCCCAAATATGCTAGAGAGACAAATAATGGTCACTCTACATATCATTTTCTGTCATTTCTAGCAGATTTTCTTTGCTCTCTGAGACATACATTTCATTTTCTAACACTACTACTTGTCTGAGCATAATCTCAATGGTAAGAACAACCTCCAGGAAAGTATAAAGTATAGCATATGTGAACAAAATGTTCAGGATAGGGGGGGGTGGGGGTATGGGCTATACTGACGACCGTTAAGTTGAACTTAAAACAGTGAACAGGCACACTGTTTACACTTACATAGAAGCTTGACAAGGGTATTTACTACCATCCTCAAAGCTTGTTTTCCTGATTGAGAAATAACTTAAACAATCTCTCAATGTATGGGAATAATTAGTGCGACCAGAATCTCAAGGGAAATTTCCTTTAAAAGCTTTTAGCAATTTAACACACTGTAATTTGTGGCTGATACTAATGGTTTTTCAAGACTCAATTTTTCATTTTTTAAACTTGTTGCTTCATCAAAAGTATAGACAGATTAATGCAAATATAATAATTTACATAAAACGTTTAATCAGAAATTGAAAATATTCCCTGCCAAGTTTACTTTAACTTGACTATGTAAAGCTGCATACAGGATACACGTTTAATAGTCAACTCTATTTGGGCTGTGTCGGTTGACTTGCTGAGAGATTATCTGATTATTTTCCATTCATAGGTATCAAAAAGTCAGGGTTAACCCTTTCCAAAGGAATTTGTCATAAAATGTACCTTTTCCCTCCACTGAAAGCACTGCTTTGGAAATCACAATGTCGACTGAGTTTAAGATGACCTCTCTAGTTGATGTTGTTACCTGTAAGGAGAGGTATGCAAAAAAGAAGCAAAAGTCAAAACAAAAACCCCCCAAATAAACAGCAAAAATAAAAAATGACTGTTTAAATGAGAAAGCCAACAAGGATAGTCATTCCTTGCCATGCGAGAGAATTTCTTTTAGGCAATGGTGCACAGCAGATTCTCAACCTTTGACATAAAATGACCTTTAACCTCCACAGACAATTGTGGAGTTCTGATATATACTCACTAGGTGAATCTACACTGCACATTGGTGTAATACAATAAGCCTAATAATTGTTGCTATGTCAGACCTTTTGGTTTGTAATTAAAACTAGCCTAATATTTGTAACTCATTTTAAGGTCATGGCAAGTGAATTTCAGGTGCATGCAGACTGTGCCATAGCAGCAATCAAATCAGAACACCAGTAGCAAATTATATACTTCTAAGGAAATTGTCCACATTTTAATCATATTTTGTTCAAATATAGATCCCTTGCCTACATCATACATATTGTAAAAACTAGATCGGACTTTCATTAATGTTAGAATAAGAGACATTTTAATGACTATAATATAAACATAATTGACTCCATGTTGCAGCAATTGCAGAAGTCCCCACAACTACCTACCACTGGTCCAGTACCACACAGGGCTTTTGAGAATGACATACATTGTTTTCTAATATTGTAACTTCCAGTCATATTCTCTGAGATTCAAGAATGCGGGGTATTCTGCAATTAAACAGACCCCATCACTAGTACTACTAGTTAGGCTAAACCACAAATATGGTTGTTTAACAGTTACTGTCGCCTAAGCCATTACCTGCCTCAACTAGGCCTAAGCCCTTTTGTCTGTCTCATGACATGTTATATTATAATTTGCGGTTGGGCTATTCAACTTGTAACAACATTAAATTACCTCGAGCTCAACCGTCTCCTCCCCCTTGAAGGTAAACTCTGTCAGGTTTGGCTTCAGTCGAATGTTGTAGTTGACTGGTACAACCGACTTTGGGAGACGCTGGAATGGTTTTTTGTCGGGCATTGTAAGTTTGATAGCTGCGTTAGCACTGCTTATACTTGTTGTAACACTACCAGCTTGACTGAGTGGCCTAATGTTATGAAAAGTACGGTAGGTCAAACACAGACTTTCTTGACAGACCTTCGTCGAGCTAAATAAATGCTGGGAATGAGACTGCAGAAAGCTCGAATTCAAGATAAATCTTCTGCGAAATGTTTCGAATTTCCTTAATTTTCCAATATTCTGCACACTAACAGAACGTAGTCTTGGGGCATTACTGCGGACGTTAGTGATAAGTACGCCGATGTTAGTCAGCATTTCACTATGTTGAAACGTGATGGATGTTATAAACAGTTAGAGTAATTGAGGTAACTTGGTTATTAATTTCTATATTTTTATCGGGTCTCATTATAATAAGTTTTGAGAAGTAAGTCTGGTAAGCTTTAAATTTCTTCAATATTTTTTATCCTGATATTGTTACAAATATAACTTCGCATACGTTAATTTATTTTTGTATTTTCTAACAAAATTACTGGAAAAAGTCTGGTTAACCAGAAGAATGGTCAGCTGATCAGTTGCACAGAAGTTTCAGTCAGGTGATCTAAACTACCCTTGGAATCATATGGGTGAATTTTTTTCAGCATTACAGATAAGCACCGATAGCTATAGGTGAGTGGCAGAGTACATAAACAGGATGATGTTCAATTAAATCAGTTTATTGAGAATGATATAGTAGTAGTAGTAAGTTGAGTCTCGTCTATCCGACATGCTCAGTGATTAACCTCCGCCACGTATCACGATCTTGCGCAAGGTTTATTGCTTCCTCGAAATTGTTAATATTAATGTCCTTGAATTGCGACTTTATTTTTCCT
>KN884910.1:47791-66979 GCA_000934455.1 Apostichopus parvimensis | reverse complement strand
ATCTCTTTGTGTTCACCATGCTCATTAACCTGTCTGTATTCTGTGCGTGTTTTGTCCCTTCTGTTACTTGTCTTTTAGCCTTTGAAGAAGATCCTGCTAGGATCGAAACGCAGGCCAACTTACTTTTACACATTCTATTACACAGGCTCTCTAGTGGATAAGCAGTTTGCTAACAGTTTTATTTAGAATTATTAATTAAGATAATTATTATTAGAAGAATAAAATCCCATAAACGATAACTCCTACATGTATGCCATATTTCGGTTTGCTTCTGTCAGGTGCAAGAGAACTTGGAGAGTCTGTTCTTCTTTCTGCTTTCCATTCGAATATTCCCGATGACTCCAAACTGGTTCATCAACATGGCTTCACCGATCCTTGATGTTCCTCTCGTTCAGTTTTTCTTCTCCGTGTTGATAGGTGAGAGTAGCAATTTTCTTTCTGGATAAATATATATTTATTAATTATGGAAAGAATGATGAATGATTTACTAAACTGGTATGCTGATTTTTGCTTGACAAGACCAGCGGTGGTAATTTGGGGGGGGGGGCCTGCATTCCGGTTATAGTTATTTTGGCCTGAAAACAAGCGATTCAAACCAGCGATCGGTCATTAAAATACCAAACGATCTTTCTCTCCCTTCTGTTTCATTTTTCTCCACTGCAGGGCTGATGCCATATAACTTTGTCTGTGTCCAAACTGGATCCATTCTATCCGAAATTACCTCGGTTAAAGATGTCATGACCACTTCCGTGATGGTTAAGTTTGGACTCGTGGCCGTAGCGATGCTACTCCCTGGACTTTTAGCCAAGTACCTGAAACATTCACGGTCAAAATGTTCGTGACGGAGCTAGATCCGATCAGCAAAATGCTGGAAAAGTGCTTCGATAACTCAGGGTGTTCATGTTATGTACGTAAATAAAATGCAAGTGGTTTGACATTACTCAGTACGGGAAATCAATGTTTATGGAAGGACGTCCTGGGCTGAGAGGAATGCCCTTATTCTTCCCGTCGGCTAAACATTTTACCCCCCTCTCCCCTGGGTGATGATGGAGGGGTGGGGGGTATGTTTGTGTGTAGGGTACATAATACGCAAGCAATTTGATAACCCCTGGTATTGATGTGAAGTACTTACATGATGTGAGTGGTTTGAGAATCTCTGGTGGTAACGTCATGAACATACGTAACATGGAAGCTGTTTGACGTCTCCTGGTGTTGACGCCATGGATTCGTGTGACATGCAAGTGCTTTCATAAGACTTTTGACCTCCAGTGAGCTTGAAAGGGTCATCAGTGTAGACCCCACATTGGTAGAAATTCAGTTAAAGGACACGCTCGATCAAATTTCGTAAAAGCACTTTTACCGCCACTCAAATTAGTTATCCACACCGAGACATTTAATTGCGTATTTTTACCATTGCTTAACTTCTGTGAAAAAAAGCACTGTAGATGGATGATTCAGAAACCTACAGGAATGTACTATTTATTGCAAAACTTGTAGCCATATTTAGCGGGCTAAAATTTTGCTCGAATCACAGATGAGCCTTTCGGAGCTTAATGACACCAAAATCTCCAGATCTGTAAACTTTTCAACTGACATTAAATATTTTATACGGAATACAATACATTTTGGTGATCAGCTGTTAAAATGACCTTTTTTGCATAAAATAACCATTTAGAATATGTCTACAGCAATAGACATCACAGGCTGGAATACTCACCATATCGGTTTAGAACACTTAACTTATAAGCTCAAAGTAAACATAGTTATGGTATACACTTTCTGTTATATTTCTCTTTACATTCTATAACAAAGCTATTTATCTATGCCAGACAGAACTCATAACATTTGCATTTTAAAGCAGACAGATTTTTTATTATCAAAACTATTCCCGTCGTGTGATAGTGAAAAGGTCAACCGAAAGTGATGACCTCTATTCGCATCATACAAAGCAAAATATTCGAAGGAGAAAATTTGTCAGAAGTTTTCCTCATGTTATTATACAAATATCGAGGGAGGCCTTGCATCAGTTAATATTTTATCCGTCATACACCAGCCAGACCAACTTTGTCGCCAACGTGCAAATCTTACAACTGTTTCTGTTTGAAGGATGACTTTCGGGACAAAATTAAGTTTGATACGTTGGAGACCGTTAGAAAAACAATGCTGTTGTTCCAGGTGGTATTTCTGTATCCCTGTTTATTAAGTTTTGAGAAATGACCGTTTTGTGAAGTGGTTGAAAGTTTTTAATTCCCATTCGACCTTTCAGACTATTCCTGGCTGTAAATGTGTTTCAGTGAGATGAATGCCAAACAAACCTGCAAAATGTTGACATTTTTTATGCAAAAAATAAGTAACATCCCCCCAAATAGAAGTTAACTTTTCTATTATTTCTCAATGGTGGTGTCATACAGTCCCAATCAACAAGAATGATAGAAATTAGCCTGTCGTTGTGGCTGCTCTCGCACAGCTTGGAGTTTTAATTCTTTTCTATTTCAAACTTTACCAAAATGTAAAAAAAAAAAAGCACAGTGGTCTTGATTTCCAAACTACAAACAGAGTTCTCTTTATCAGTATCAGGCATGAGCTTTTTCCGCGAATTCGCGGAATATCCGTGATTTCTTTTCTACCTCGGGGACAAAAACTATTATCCTAACAGACTGTAGCATACGCAAATTGGAGATACACCGCAATTTTTGCAAACCTCCGTCGATTTTTTTTTTAACCCAGGCTCATCCCTGCAGTATGGATGACTAATCTTGCAAAAGAACAAAGAAAAATACCGGAAAACTTCAGATTGAATTTCCAAGGCATGTTTGCTACTAGATTTCAGAATTTTGATGCTAGCTAAGTTTTTCAATGTTGAATTTGATTAAAAAGAACTTTTGAGAAAACAAACAGTTGTTTAGTTCATATCTTCTAGGTAAATTTTAACCATCCTTTATAAAGAAATTTTTAAGCAGTGAATCTTTGAGAAACGTTTTGAACAGCAGCTGCGACTTGATCAAGAACTGTGTGGTCCTCTATCTGCTTTTCTTCCCTATGTTTTGAGAAATTGCATAATTTTATTGAGTAAAATATATTCTGTAAGACTTTAGTCTATGCAACATTTATGCAAATGAAGGTGTCAGGGTATTACTAATCCCTCAAGAGGCTAGACAGGTTGTTCTTGTTACGAATATTGGATTTAATTTGATAAAAAATAAAATACTTTGTTACTGTTTTGGATTTTAAATTAATAAAATTTTAAAAATACAAGAGTTATGTCTGTGTCACTTATTTCTTTTATAATATTCTGACAATACCAGTTCCTGCAACACAAGCATACTTTTTATATTCTGTGACCTAAATATAATTTTCAGAGAGATGTTGGATTCATAGAATAGTATTAAATACATTCTTATCCTACATCTCCTCTTCCCATTCATACAAATAGTAAACTAGAATGTCAATGACATTGTAGCTCAACTACTACAAGATTTATCACATTTTGGTAAATAAATCTCTCAAGGCTCTGCAAAAGCATTTACTGATTTTCTTTACATAAAACGATGTTTAAATACAATCCTTGACACTTTCATGTTCATATCGTTAATATTCACAGTATTCTCCGTCCATTATAAAGGTTCTTTCCATTTGTACTTAACTTATATTTTTCATTTTCCTGGCAACCCAAACTGATGCAAGCACAGATGTTGGCGCCCTTCAAGAACTATGTTGCACATAGTCAGAAACATTAAACAAAACCCATAGGCTCCTGAATGAATTTTACATTTTGACCTGTTGTGACCCCAAATGATCTTTGACATGTAAATAAAGTACAACTTTTATGACCTATCATATACTGAACACTATGGATGACTTTCATGAAAATCCAACATTAACACTAGGAGGAGTAGGCTTTTTTTGTGATTTCACTTTTTGACCTCTCTTGACCCCAAATGACCTTTGCCCTACAACCTGTCTCCATTTTTCTCAAGATCTTGATATCTGCTACAAACTGACAAAGTTTGATGAGGATTCATCAAAGAACCTGCAAACAGCAGGCCTTTGAGCAATTGTTGACGGACAGACGGCCAGACAGACAGACGCATTGCCATGACAATAGCTCAACTAGTTGAGCTAAAAACAACATCTTATTTTGAAAGTTATGGATCTATGTCCATAGCATCTTTTGCACACCTCCCCTTCTCGTAGAACTCTAAATCTTAAAGTCTAGTTCTTCTTTGCACAACTGGCGTTAACGTTAACTTATCTGCGAGAAAGCCATCGGAACAAAGTCTAGACCTACCAAATGGAAGCCATGTGACAAACCCAACAAAATTGATCATTTTCAAATTGATATCCTTGAAATCAAACCTTAATCTCTTCCTTGGACCGACTGTCGTAATTAATTTGGAGGACTAAAATCTGATGATGGTGGCAGGCTATGGGAAGATAGAAGACTGCTGCGATATTGAAGTTCCAAGCTTTGAATAACTACAACAGAACCACAGAAGAATAGTTACAACAATCACTAATAAAGGAGCTTTTTGTTACATGTCAACTAATGCATTAGTCTCCTTAACCTCGGAATGAATATGAAATGCCTGACTTGGGTGTAAAGAAATTAAAAATGCTGTATCCACATCTGCATAATGCTGATAATGAACATTGTTAATTTGATTTGTTTCTTACTCCTCAGTCTGTGAAAGACAATAAATAATAATAATAATTAACAGTTCTTATATAGCGCAACTTACAATAAAGTCTCGCCGCGCTGTACTTGACCTTGGTCATTGGTAACTTGTCACACCTACACACCACTATAGTGCACCACAGCCACGTGTCCCATGGGCGACTTCCCATAGGGTGCAGCCACAAACCGGCGCACGCAACTACATTTGCAAGTCACCTCGCAAGTCCCCATTTATACACCTTGGTGAAGAGAGGCAATGGAGATAAAGTGCCTTGCTCAAGGACACAACGCAATGATCTGGCCAGGGCTCGAACCTGTAATCCTAAGATCACAAGTCCACTGTCTTAACCACTTGACCACAACGATGGAGACATTTCCTTTTAAAACGTTTGGAGTTGCAATAATAATAATGTCAGCTTTACAGAAACTATATCAAGGGTAGCAAACAGAGACATTGCTTGACGGTAAGAAATATCAATGAATCTTGCACTGTCTGCATCATCGCACTGCAAATGATTCTGACAAAATTACGTCGTGGCTCAGCCCTTGTGGACTTGCTCCTGGGTCATGGACCTTAAAGGGTGTGAAGACTCGTGCAAAAAGAAACGTCTAATGCTGGTAATCTGACCTAGTTTGGAATGAGGTGTAACAGAAGTGTTAGACACCACCATCGATCCCAGAAAATACACACACAGCTTGCTACCGTCGGTGATTAGACACTATAGTGTACAGTCAGTACATACAGCTGCGGTCAATACCCACAGCACAGTGTACAAACGATACAGCGATGGACATCTCAGGTCCAGCTAAAGATAACAAGGTATCACGTTTCATTACTGTCTGCATTTTGTAGCGACAAGAGAAAAACTTCACTTGCAAGCAATGGAAAGTTAACTTTGAAAAAAAGAGATCAGGAAGCTGTTTGGGGCGAGTCTTCAATGCCTTAAAAGTTTGCCAACCACAGCTCTACCACGACTCTAAAAAAGCGTCTGTACTGTTGTAGATAAAATACCCCGACATTTCTCGGTGCGAACGGTGGTATGTCGCTACAGGATTTTATAGACGACATTGCCGCATGTGAAGCTAAACCATCGCTGCTTCGGTCACCTTTCTTTCCGACTTCTCAAATTGTATCCATGACTTGTCTCAGCCTCTTCAAATGAATCTTCTTTTACTTCATGGAATTTCCTAGAAAAATCTTCAGCCATTTCGATGTCCTGTATCAAAAGAAAAACACAAGTTTTGATCTAAACTTTTTCTTGCAAGATTACAATGCGTTAAACATTTTGTGAGCTTGTGGTAAGTTTCAAATGCCATCTTCTCTCAACCTGTAAATCAGATACATTTAATATATGGTTTAGTGAAGTGATGTTTCCAAATTTTCAGTTCTTCTATCATTACTTTGCAAAAATAAAAGATAAACCTCTCGACAATTCTTTCAAGCTGGGTAATATTGAAATGACGTTATCACAAATCCCAAGCTTCCGACTGTTTGAAAATGTTGGTTTCCATATCAAAACACAAATTTACTGCACAGTATTGTCTTTGGTTCCTATATTGATCTATTCTCCCAGAATGGAACAAGACCGAGTAGATTTTAGTACTGTGGATACAGGAATCGATCAAGGCCACTGGTTTATAATTCCAACAGGATAACAAGTATGGAGAACAACAAGACTAAAATTATGTCTCATAGATCAGGAAAGATCTTCTCAAGACGATCGAATTTGTCTAGTTTAGATTTATTCAGTTTTTAAGTTGACAATGTTACATTTACAATGAAACAACTTTCCACACTCTCTGTCCATTTTGATTTTAATTTTGAGGCCAATTTAATGCATATTTGCATTAACTTTAACAGTGTAAAAGTTAAACCAAGTTACCTTTCTTGGAATGAAATATTCCAACAGACAGTAATATAAAAATTCTATCACAACCCCAATGATAAACAGCAACGCTGGGAAGTCAAGACCGTGCTTCCTGTATCTCCACATACGATCGCCGAGGTCCAGAGGAAGGTCATCGTCGATCGTATCGTAGACCTTCAAGAAATCAAAAAGAAATCAGCCCAAAAACTTACATCGAAGATTAGCTGACTCACGATAAAGGACACTGTTTTTGTGTATTTCCGTTAAAATAAACTAATTTTTCACTGTTTTAATCAAAGCACCATTGAAGCTACTATACATAGGCTCTATGAAGTATTTGTTCACTCACCATCAACCTCCCCCCCCTCCCCCCCCAACCCTCCTTCCACTAACCCTCCTTCCTCCCACACCTCCTGCCTCCACCCATTGCCACAACCCCTCCCGAAAATAGAAAAGAAGAAAGAAATAAAAAATTTGATGGTAACTGAAAGTAATAACATTAATGCAAATTTGGCCTTCCTTGTCCAATTCCATGGCAACAGTTCATGTAATACTATATGGCACATCTATGCAGTCTTCATTGGAAAGCATAACAAAAAAAAAACGCAGAAACCATTTCCTTCTTAAACACGGAATGAATTTCTAGGTGTGGTGCAGTACGTGCAACACAAAAGAAGAGTAAAAAAATATGGCTTGTTCTGCTGCAATTTATTGGGGTGATAGGTCCATTACTGGGTATGAAAACCAGACAAATAAATGAAAGAACATAAAAGAGGACGGTGTAAGAACCCACCGGACAGGTTCGTCAGCCCTGAGAACTTTACAGCTCTCCTATCTCGAAGTCGATTGTTACTACTTTCAAAATGAATCAAAAACAAAAATTGGTTGAAAAACTTCAAGATACGAGTTATTCTTACAGTGGTTAGACGGCGTGTGTGCGGAAGCAACGCTAACGATAGCTGAAACTGAAGGGGTGCTCCACATCAAAACAATAGGGACCACTGTTTTAGTGAGTGATATCACAGGTAAACAATAGAGTCCACTGTGCAATGCGCGTATATACAGGCAAATTTTTGGGTCACAGGTCAGGGAGAGTTCATGAATATGCATAACGCCACCTTCCTTCACATAGGTTTTTAAATAGTTGCTCTTACCTTTTCTGTCCTCACAGCAACATCCTGCCAACGATATATATCCTTCATTCTCATGTACATCTCGTCTGGCGGTAAAGCTGTATTCTTTCGTTTCTTTTCTATTGCACATTCCAAAGCTGACAGAAGAGCTGTTTATAGAAACAGAAAAAGATTACTGAAGAAAGGATATAGTGGAAAGTTGTGGTAGGTGTTAAAAAATTGGACTATTTCCTGAGAAATAAATGAGTTTTTTTTGTGCCCATCCGACTCAAAGACTTCCTGCAGGGCTTCTGAACGGTAGTAAAAGGTGACAGATAGGACTGGAATGAAATTCAGGCCAATGAACTCACAAATTAAGTGTCATACGGTAACCACCATTTTATTTGTTAACAAAACAGTCCTTTTGCTAGCTCATTCAAAATTGTCAGTATCGCTTCTACAGATATGGATACATTTGCATGTTAGGCTTGGCAAGGCTAACCATCGGTATTACTCCAGTGGCATTCAATCTACTGTGGACAAAAAAGTCGTCATACAGCTAGAAGATACAGATTTTTCAAAGGGTTAGGTTTTTTTGGGGGCACAATCCGCCCAGAAAATGGCTCAAGAATTACAGGGCATCAGTTTTGGCCCTAAATTTGAGCACACTAAAAAATTAAGTTGCTGGAAGTTTTCAGAAATATTTTCCAAGATGCTCTTATCATATTCCAGATGTAGAGAAGGTTCCATTTGAGATTTAAATGGTTTGGCGAAAAGTTTGGCAAAATGCTTTGTTTGGCAAGTTTGGCAAAATGCTTTGATGGTGGCAGTAAAATTGGTGTTGATATCTGAACCTCGGTGACCATTATTTGATTTTCTAGCATTTCATAGCATTTGGGGCCCTCACTGATGACCTGTGAATATGCAAATGACTATATGAAAATGACTATATTAAAATGACGATGAAAATATGAAAATGAAAATATATAAAAATGACTTACATTTCACGCTTGGTTCAGCGAGGGTAATTAGTTCATCTGGTAATACCTCTGGCACACCACCGACCCTAGTACTGATCACTTGAAGGCTGAACATAAGGGAAAAATAAATGCATATAACTATAAAGTAATTTATCATGCCTTAAGGCGAATGGCTTAGTTGCCATGGTAGCATCTTCCCACCATACAGTATGTACCATGTACTATAAAGTTAAGTGTGAGTTTACAATATTAGTGAAAAACATATCTGATACCTTCACAAATATCTAAACCAAAGCATATACGGTAGTGTAACTTATCAAACACATTTGTAGCTGGTGAACCTTACACCAAGCCAAACTTGTTGTATAAAACATGTACATGTATAATCATGTATGAACATGTGTAAAACATGTATAAACATGTATAAACATCAATGCAATAGGTTTTGACAGCTGTAATCAAACACACATTACAACTCCATTTTTATAATTTACAATAAAATATTTATCTCATTTTCCATGCTGCTAAACTTTCATGCTGTAATTCTGTCATTCACGGACTACTCAAAAACAGGAAAGTTTACAATCTTGCCTCCAAACTGACATAAAAAAAAAGGAAAAAAAAAATGGGGATAAAATTTATGTTCAAACTGCGAAAAAAACAACACAAAAGGCAGAGTAAACGCATACCCACAGCATGCAGCTTCCACAATTGCGATGCAGAAGGCTTCCGTCAAGGAGGTGTTAAGGAAAATGTCCCCTCGATTTAAAACCTGAGAATAAAAACAAAGCAAGAAGCAACGGCATCAAATTAGAATTTTGGACTGAATCTGGGAACCGGATTTGGCAGGATCCTTTGCAGAATTCAGCCAGGCTGGATGTTTTTCAAGAGGATATTGATAAAAGAGAAAATTGATAAGAAATATGCTCAGAATGATCCAAAGGAAGGAAATTTAGATTTAACATTCATTGTTTACATTCCTTCTTAACGAATATTTCATAGGGATGGTGGTTAAGTTCTCATTATCTGGTTGGACTGTCCGGCCGGACCAGGTGTCTGGCTGAACCCTTCATGTGACCATACATCCAATGCTAAGTAAAGCTATACAAACCTCTACTCTGAACACATGACATATTTGACTGAGAGAAATACTGCGGTTATCATTTTAAATTTTATAGTGTCCAGGGATGTGCCCACGCTGGGCGGCACTGGGTGGCCTCGCCCAGCACTAAAATTTTACTGCCCAGCACTGTCTTAAAAATCGTGAATCCCGCCCAGCACTATTTTCATCTAAAATCCCGACATTCCTAACAATATATTCAACATAAATTGGGCCTAGCCTATGCCAAAATCATACAGAATAATAATGCATCAGTTACGCATGCGAGAAACATAACAATACGGCTCTCAATCGGTCCCTTGTAAAATCTCTTTGAAACAAACTAATTACTTTTACCAGGTACGTAATATATTTCACTAAAAAAAAATTAAAAATGTAAATTATTAGCAAAACTAGTACTTGTGTATGTGCTTAAAAAGCTACACAAGTGCCAGCATTTGGCATCCGAGCACCTTCAAAATATCGAAAAATTTCTCCCCCCTCCCCTTAGACCCCTCCCCCAGGACTGCGATCAGTATACTCGGCACTCAGGAAATCCTGGGACACATCCCTGAGTGTCCCTAAAGTTTAATCATATGGCAGAATTCATGATATGAGTCCATACTATCTTAATAACATACAACATAGAGGTCTGGTAAGAGCCATGGAATGACAAAGAAAATGTAACATTGTGATATTCCAGGTTGTTTTCAATAAGATATGTAATTTTCCACCAAAAAAGAAAAAATGGTTTGCATCACAATTTCTAAGTTATACATTTATAATATATCAGCAAACATTTTACTGCATCCCACATGTATGTGTAAGTGTAAAAGCATCTCTGTTGAAGAAGGAGAATTACCATGGTAACCTTCATACAGGAGAGCACTTACAAAGAATCTAATGTTACTTGTGTCTGCGACCTCAATGGATTTACATGATCCCATGTTGAATAACTGTTTTAAGAATTACCACAGTCACTCCTACAATTACCATGGTAACCATAGTACAGATGGTACTCACATTCTGCACATCTGAATGGGGCAAAGATCCGAGCATGGTGACCCTGTCCTGCAGTTGGTAAGTCTCTCTGACCTCTTCAATGTCCACCCTTTTAGGACCATCCCCACCTGAAACAAGAATACAAGAAAGGAAAAGTAAATATAAAGCCCATCTACGAATTTACAGCCAATTTGCACCCTTTCCAGTATAATGAAGTATCCCCCCTAGAATATATGCAAATTAAAAACACTTTGAAATCAAATTATCAGTAAATTATGTAACAGTCTCTTAAAACTATCAGTCTAGTTTATGTGATCTAACTGGATACTCAAGAGGTACTGAAGTATTTTAACAATGCATCACAAGCACATAGTCAGAAGGTTTGAATTGGACGGGCACCAACAATTTAAGGAGGGGCAAAGATACGTGTATCCTGTAAACTTGTGAAGTTTTTGTACACATGATGGTAGCAGAGATGGGGAGGGGGGTGGGGGTAGGGGTGGGGGTGGGTAGGGGTGAAACAGTTGTTTGCATTGGGGAAAAATATCCCCCTTTACCCAGGGCAATGTATCTGATACTTCTGATACATGGCTACTAGCACATTTATTCATTCTCTCACTCACTTTGGTCGCTCACTCGCTCGCTCCCTTGCTCGAGCCTCGCTAGCTCGCTCACTCACTCACTCACTCATGCACTGACTCATTTACTGACTCACTCACTCACTCACTCTCACTCACTCACTCACTCACTCACTCACTCACTCACTCACTCACTCACTCACTCTCACTCACTCATGCACTGACTCATTTACTGACTCACTCACTGACTCACTCACTGACTCACTCATTCACTGACTGACTGACTCACTCCCTCATTCACTCACTCACTGAATCACTCACTCACTCATGCACTGACTCATGCACTGACTCATTTACTGACTCACTCACTCACAAACTCACTCACAAACTCACTCACAAACTCACTCACTCACTCATGCACTGACTCATTTACTGACTCATTCACTGACTCACTCATTCACTGACTCACTCATTCACTGACTCAGACTGACTCAGTCAGACTGACTGACTCATTTACTGACTCATTTACTGACTCACTCACTGGCTGACTGACTGACTGACTGACTGACTCCCTCATTCACTCACTCACTGAATCACTGACTCAGTCATGCAAAGAACTTTATTCCAGTCACTTTTGCAATTAAAAACATAATAATTATAATACACAGATAATATTTAAGAGAAAGAGACTGAGGAGTGCCCCACAAGGAGCTTGAAGAATATTATTAACGTAAACACCCCTTTACCAAATACAAATATGTCTAAATATGAAACGATAAAATGAGAGAGAGAGAGTAAATAAGAAAGACAAAGGAAAGTGTCACAGCTAATTAAGGTGAACAATACTAACACATCATCAAGAAAGTATTTGTCACAGATATTTGGTAAATAAGATGATTGCTAAATTGGCAACATTTATTGTTAAATTGGCAACAGAGCTGGTATTAATACCTCTAGACCATACCTACTGCTGAAATCCATAACGCACGTTACACATACATGATTAACTTTAGCACCATTCATCTATTTAAGGTGAACAATGTTAAACACATAATCAAGAAATTATTTGTCACAGATATTTGGTAATAAGATGATTGCTAAATTGGCAACATTTATTGTTAAATTGGCAACAGAGCTGGTATTAATACCTCTAGACCATACCTGCTACTGAAATCCATAACCCAAGTTACACATGCATGATTAACTTTAGCACCATTCATTGTATTGCGAGTGTCTTTTTTGGGGCAGAAAATCTGCATGTCATTTATATAAACAAAATATTGATTCTTGGCTGCATTTTCACAGCTCGGATCTCGAAGAAATCTTTTCACCGGCAAGGGGGAGCTGCACTTTGTACAGCTCGAACAGAAGACTGTTGCCAGACAACTCGGCAACGGTGGTTGTCGTCATGCACATGCATTGTCTATGAAAACTTTTGTCATATACTGTATCATGCCATGAAAATAGATTAATATTACCTACTTTTCTAAGAAATATCAGAGTTCCTTTACTTTTGAAGCATGATCTATTATTAAATTATGCACTACGGCCTCATTATACTTCAACTTTATTCTAGCTCTGTGGATAATAAATCATGAGCCTCTTGGCATTCCATTGTATTACTCCATAACAATACACTTGGCCTATTCTAATGTCTCTCCTCACGCATATATCATATATACTGTACATCAAGCCTAGTGCACAGTACGTATGGGGTTGTTACGAAGATCAAAGAATGCATGAGCGATGCATGTCGCTTACAAACAGAATAATTAGTAGCATGATCGCCGTATCACTAATTAACCTAACGACCCTATGAACACTTCAAGAAGACGCTTCCTAAACTGCCACTTTGTCATTCCGATATCAGAAAGAGTCTCTCTGTATTTGGCGAGCAATACCAAAGATCTGAGCCAATTTCATCAATTTCAACTGTTTATATCATTTGCTAACAATGACCATATCTCACGACTGAGTCACTCATAGTAGGCCACCAGTATTCAAATCTAATGACTACCCTCTGAGTCACTCATATTAGGCAATTGTAAGCATTAGGTTCATTTACAAATATTCGAAAATGACTCGGATGAAAAGGTATTCGGAAAAGGTATTGGGTACTCAGTACTCAGATTCTAAAATCACTAGTCCATAGTAATAGATACTTGGACCCTAAAGAGCAGTATTCAGATTATGGTAGTTGTGGCACTGGGAATTTCAAGTAGTATAAAAAAGTACTCGGTACCCGGATAAAATTACATAACTGCAACACTGGTGGAGATGGGTGGGATTTGATGTGTGAAAGTGGGGGGGGGGAGGGGTAGGGCACCAAGGGGAGGGAGAGAAGGACACCCCTCCCCTTTGAGATATTGTTGGATGATATAAAGCCCCTAGATGTAATATGGTGCAATATTTATAAGTTATTTCCCAGTACTAGTTGTGTATTTGAAAATGTAATTATGCTATCTGAATAAAAGTGTTGCCAGATTTATTTAGCGACACAAAAAGGAACAAATGGATTTAAATAAGAATCGTCACAATGGGTCGATCTTGTTTATAGCCTGTGTAGTAATGACATTATGAATAAGTATAATAGTATGGCAGAGTTGTCAGTATTGCTGTGGCAAAACCAACCAAATTACCTACCGAACTGGATAAAAAAGCCAACTCAAAAGTCTGGGAAAAGTTTGGGGAGGCAAGCCCCACCCCCTTCACAGTAACCACGCCTATCCTGGTGGATAATAACAGCTGTTAAACAGTGGACTGATACGCTTCCAGCTATCTGGTTCGGGTCACATTTCAACAGGCAGTATTACGCTTCAGTAATATCTTACCAAAGCTTTGTTTAATCAGGCATACTATAACTAACAAGTGAACCTTCGGTGCAACTCTGAAAACCATGGCAGCTGGATGTGTTGTGTTTAAAGTTTATCGCTTCAACCACCCCGTCAATCTTCTAAGGTATACAATCTTTCCCATTCTATGATTTAAGGTATTTAATAGTAGGTGTTTAATACGTATATTTCATGCTATGACTTAACGTTATTAACAGTACGTATTTGAGAGGTATATTTTGCCACACCTCTGGTATTTTCAAATTGCACCTTTTTTCAAATTGTTTTCATTGCTGTTTAATATTCCAATTTAAAAAACAAAACCTAAAGATCATACCACATGCATGAATAACAATGAATTTTTTTAATAATGAAAATGAAAATGAAACTTCTGCTCTCACCGATCAGAAAATCCACGTCGGAATGCCGTTGACAAATTTTAGGTATGACACCAGCAAGGAGATCCATCCCCTTCCTGTAAACCAGCCGGCTGATAATAACTATTACAACTAAATGAAAAACAAGATTGAAAAGCAAAAAGGTAAGAATTCATCCAGAGGCATATGATCCTTCCCTCCCTCCCTCCCCTACCCCCACCTCAATAAAAAAAAACATTTTTATCATTTTTGTGGTTTAATTTTGTTAATACATTTTGTGGAATTAATGTAATATCTTCCAAGAGATAAGGCTATGATTTGACACACTTGCATTTATTTTCTTATGAACATAATAAAGTTTTATTCCCAGAAAATTCACTCCTGTCCCCCACCCCCCCACCCCCTTCAGAATGGCTATTTCTTTGTTCCACACATATACAATGACTTTCTTCATTCTCATATGTTTCTGTTTCAGTTTATTTCTCCACATCACCTCAGTGAGGTATAAGAGATACTTACACGTTACATTGCAATATTTAACAATCCACAGATGAACAAAATGACAAATAACATATATAATAATAAGGGGTTAATCAACGGTCTAGCGTGCGTTACTTACAGGATTAATGCACGATCGGGGGATAATGCAAGCGATGCACGAGGGCAGAGCCCGAGTGCATCCAGCGATAGCATTAACACCCGGAGTGCATTAATCATGTGAGTAACGCACGCTAGACCGTTGATTAACCCCGTTCATTCATACACTACCATTTGTGTGGGGGAAAAAATCATAAAACAAAACATTTTTGGTTACATATAACCAAAGATTTATTAAAGTGATGCCTGCGTTACTCACAGGATTAACCACGGTCAGCTGACCTGAATGGACCAATAGGATTTAGGAATCTTTACTAAGTATGAATGAACATCTAATATGGTGAGTGGCCGGGTGAACACCCTAATAGTTTCCTTTGAATATTTGCGGGTTCATGATTAACCGCACATGTTGACAAGTAGCACCCTTTAGCTAACCGGCACTAACCAAAAAGAAAAAGGTGCCACAATCAGGGATGTGCCCAGGATTTCCTGAGTGCTGGATATACTGATCGCCATCCTGGGGGAGGGTCTAAGGGAAGGGGGTTCTCAGATGCCAAATGCTGGCACTTGTGTAGCTTTTTAAGCACATACACAAATACTAGTTTTGCTAACAATTTACATTTTGAAATTTTTTTTTAGTGAAATATATTATGTACCTGGTAACAGTTATTAGTTTGTTTTCAAAGAGATTTTACAAGGGACCGATTTAAAGCCGTAAGTAATGTTTCTCGCATGCGTAACTGATACATTATTAGTCTGTATGATTTTGGCATAGGCTAGGCCCAAATTATGTTGAATATATTGTTAGGAATGTCGGGATTTTAGATGAAAATAGTGCTGGGCGGGATTCACGATTCTTAAGACAGTGCTGGGCGGTAATTTTTAGTGCTGGGTGGGGCCGCCCAGTGCGACTCAGCGTGGGCACATCCCTGCACAATCAAGTATTATTTAGCATGAACAGGAATCTGCAAATCAACCCACACCTTGTGATTGCCTTTTTGCCTGAGTGGGTACTGTGAACCAGAAGAACAGGTGACACAGCTAAATATTATTTGTTAAACAAACTTTATGAACAACAGAAACTAAAGAAACCGGGACACTTCAATTTTCAAACTCACTCCTGCTTGGATTTCTCACGGTCACGTCGGGAGTAAATACGGTAGAATCGACCGCATTCGGAATAACCGAGACCAGGCTCGGTTGCAGCGATGCCCTTAAAACTGTATTTTCTTTGCTGAAGGTTACAGATTTGGAAAGATTAATATTAATAATCTTCATATCTTTACAGAAATATGTCATCCACAGTAGTCAAAATACTGTTTAAAACCTCTGAAAGTTATATGACATAATATTTGAGGCACTATTATACAATATACCAATGTAGACCACAGCACAACAATACATAAACACAATTTACAGCACACTATCGTGAAATGAGGGATACCCCAAAAAAGGTATAAGACAACACAATAATGGAATCATTGACAACATTCAACACGACATACTTACAGAGAGATATCATCCAGAATCATTGTGAAAAAACCTGTACGAACTATTAATTTCAATTTCAATTTCTCAATTTCTTTATTCCAGTATAAATTACAAATTTATAAATAGGACACATCATAATGATACATAAATGACGTAAAAATGTACAATCATGAAAGCATGAACAAATAAGAAATAAGATGGAGGATTATAAGTTTAAAAGATTAAAAGGATTATAACAGAGATTCTAAACAGTTTAAAACCTCTGCAAAACTGTATGACAGCACATTGAGGCACCACTATATGATATACTGATATAGAACAGAGCATAACAATACATATTTCAATAAATGAGAGAAATACCTAAAAGAAGGTACAATATAAGACAACGCAATAATGGAATGATTTAGACCATCAGACACAACAGACTAAAGTGTATAAACTTGTACAGTTGTAAAGTGGTACTATAGGTTGTCCCTATCTATAGTACAAGGCCTGGTTGATAACAATTCACAAAAAAAGAGTTTGCATTTATTTCAATCCTCGTCGCTCGAAGTTGAAAGGAAAGGGTGCAACATTCACTAATTTTGCTAACTTTCATGACTGCAAGGTTAACTTTTTTCATGTCAATCATACCAAGTAGCTTCTCCTATTTTTTTGTATCAAATACTTGTTTTCATGCTTACAATACCCGCAATGCAAATTTACTTTCCGTTCCCCATTATTCTCTTGCTAGTAGTCAACATTTTGTCAAATACTCTGCTATATCTTATTGGAATTCCGTACCAACTGCATTGCATTCAATTAATAATCTATCCTGATTCAAACATAATTTAAAGCGTTACCTTCTTTCGAATAGAATTTTATGATTTAGTCTTAAATTCGGGCCACTGCTTTGCTACAGTTTTTTCTTCTCCCCTCCCCCCCCCCCCCACTTTTTCTTCTTATTACTATTATTCATTTTTCTTGTAACATTTTTTTGGGTCATACTTTGTACCTTTGTTATACTTTGTAAGTTTGTATTTTGGGGATACCTCACATAGAAGTTCTTATGAACTTTTCGAGGATCCCCACAACCATATACTTTATATATTTGAATTATGTAAAATGTTGATAACGTTGATGGTTGAAATATAGTTGAACAAACAAATGTTTCATAGAATGAATCATAGCAAAAGAACATTTCCCTGGAAACTAATAATCACCAATCACCTATTGAATCTTAGTAGACACAGTACCAACATCTTACTAAGTCACTCATGCAAGCATGCAATGCAACAACTACTGGGCTACGTCTCAATAGCTCAATAGCTCACTGATCCACTGTGTATCAAAAAGAACACCAGAAAATTCACATGACCGCCCACTAAACTATTGAAAGGATGATTTTATGTGACTGATGGCAAGTGCACTACCAACTACAGTACACGACCCAAGAATTGACCCCAAAAATAGTGTTATTCATTTTTTCATAATTCTTTTTGAGATATTTAGAGAGAGAAGTGTATATCTTTTAAAGACCGTACTATTTGTAATGAAGAAGTTAGGCACCATGTCAAACAAATAAAGCGGCAGCAGCCGGAAAAAAAAAAAAATCCCCCGCTCAGCAAGGCTGAATCAATAAAAAAAAAAAACAAGGATTATCTTTTTAGACCTGCAGTGTCTATTGGTTGAAGCTGCAAAACAAGACAAAAGATACTATCCTATGCAGCCTAGCTACAAGATGCTGCAGCCTAGCTGCAGCTCCCTCAACATCCTATTTCTTGACAAGGTGCCTTGATATTCCTTTAAAAAAAATTGAGAGTAAATCAAAGAAATAGATAAGAAACGAAAAGAGTTTATCAAGCTGAAATACCTTGTATGAGAAACACAAATTGCATGGTTGGCATCTGATAGAGAGAACTTGAGAATTTCATTGGTTAATAGAGAACTGGCATCGGCGAATCCAAAGAGAGAATGGTCGGTGAACACCGTTTTCAGTTGCATAGTTTTGGCGTGGAACATGGTTTCATGCGCTAAGGCAGAGAAAGCCTGCCAAGGGTTAAGGAGAATATGATGCAGAATATTTAACGGACGATTGTTAAGGAGACGTCAAATAAAGGAAGTGAAATGTTTCTCTTTTCCAAAAGGAGAGATGAGTAATCAAAGCATGATATAAGCAGTGCACTACAATGTTAGACACAGCAAGTCCAATGCCCTTCCTGAAAGTGTACTACAAACGGTGCACTACATTGCAATGCACAGCAAGTAATGCACTATGTATGTAAATGCCAAACAGTGCACTGCATCGCAATGCACAGCAAATAATGCATTACATGTAAATACACAACAAGCAGTGCACTACAATGTAAGACACAGCGAGTAATGCACTTTGTATGTAAATGCCAAACAGTGCACAGCATCCCAATGCACGGCAAATAATGCATTATATGTAAATACACAACAAGCAGTGCACTACATTGCAATGCACAGCAAGTAATGCACTATGCATGTAAATGCCAAACAGTGCACCCCATGGCAATGCACAGCAAATAATGCATTACATATAAAATGCACAACAAGCAGTGCACTACATTGCAAT
>KN884910.1:10700-21838 GCA_000934455.1 Apostichopus parvimensis | reverse complement strand
GACAGACAGACAGACAGACAGACAGACAGATAGATAGATAGATAGATAGATAGACAGATAGACAGATAGATATATTCTGTTCTTGCTTTGTTGTTGTAAAGATGGCAGCTTCCTGACCCTCCATCTGGATGTTTGGATGACCTCCCTACCGGCGTCGCCCCGTTGACGACTTTGCAACTTCCCGGTGAAACGTTATCATTGGATGACCAATGTGCTCAATCAGTAGATGCTACGAGTACCTCATGTGGCGTGGTGAGTTTATCTGTAATATTTGAATGGTAACCGAACGAGGTAATGGGAGGGGTGGTTCAAGCAATGAAGTATTCACAAATGTAAATACAAAATAAAGGAATGCAAACCAAAACGTAAAAAAAATTGGCGAAGGAATAAACTTGGAAGATTAAGAGAGAAAGAAAGCTAAATAGAAATAACATAAATACTAAATCTGTAAGATTTACTGGTGCCACATTTTGGAATACTCTCGAACCCAATATTCATAAAGCAACTGAAGCTATATTTGTTAAACAATGATTTGTAATATATACGTTAAAGTTAACACATTTAATAATGCTACTTGTGCTTCCCGTTTGGGAAGTAGGGGGGAGGGGGGTGTAGTTAGCGTATTGTATTTAAGTTTTCATGGTGAATCTGCACTTTATGAGTGTATAAGCGTAGCTCTTTCAGATTTTCCATGCTTTTTTTTCTCTCTTTGACATTGGTATTATTCATTATTGTAAATGTAATTGTAATATAAACGAAACGATATAGGCTATACACCGGGTTAAAATCACGTCGTAGTCTACAGGGATATACATATTACAACAACAACAACAACAACAACAAAAAAACCAAGAGAGCAATCCATGGAGTTACAGATATCATCTCCTCCATGACTGAAGTGATTGATCTCAATTGATCTAAACACCAACATCTGTAATATTTTAAAATTTGTCCCTCCATTCTCTTAAAATCTTGTGATCTAAAGTCTTTTCCTTACATGTTGACAAGCCAGAAAATGGCTAAAAACTCACTTACTCGCACACCCACACACTCACCCACACACGCACTACCTCACATTTCTGATGTGGGTAACCGTAAAGTACAATAGCTCATCTCCCTATACCCTACATGTAAGGAGATGAGAGATACTGTAACAAAGATGAAGAGCTGAATTTTATTGGAGGGTATAGAGTGGGGAAAATGTGGGGTGGGAGGAAGAGAAGTGGTGGTGGTGATTGAAATGACAGTTACCGCATTCGATATGGGGTCGTCTACCATATAGGATCGTCTGTGATATGGGGTCGTCTATGATATGGGGTCGTCTACCATATAGGATCGTCTATGTTATGGGGTCGTCTATGATATGGGGTCGTCTACGATATGGGGTCGTCTACCATATAGGGTCGTCTATAATATGAGTCGTCTACGATATGGGGTTGTCTATAATATGGGTCGTCTATGATATGGGGTCGCCTACGATAAAGGGTCGTCTACGATATGGGGTCGTCTATGATATAGGGTCGTCTATGACTTGGGGTCGTCTACGGTATGGGGTCGTCTATGACATGGGGTCGTCTACCATATGGGATCGTCTACGGTATGGGTCGTCTACGATATGGGTCGTCTATGATATGGGTTGTCTCTGATATGGGGTCGTCTATGATATGGGGTCGTCTAAAATAAAAGGGTCGTCTATGATATGAGGTCGTCTATGATATGGGGTCGTCTATGTATGGGGTCGTCTATGTATGGGGTCGTCTATGAAATGGGATCGTCTACCATATAGGGTCGTCCATGATATGAGGTCGTCTATGATATGGGGTCGTCTATGATATGGGGTCGTCTTTGATATGTGGTCGTTTATGATATGGGGTCGTCTACCATATAGGGTCGTCCATGAAATGAGGTCGTCTATGAAATGAGGTCGTCTATGATATGGGGTCGTCTATGATATGGGGTCGTCTATGATATGGGGTCGTCTATGATATGGGGTCGTCTATGATATAGGGTATTAAGAAGAAGTTTTTCTAGTATATTTGGTGACTATAGGGACCATGGTTAGAAGCTGCAGCTATGAACACAGTATACTGGTATAACTTTTCCTTTCAGTCACGGACATGTTTCGAGTGATTTTTACACCCATTGTGGCGATCGCTTTATATAAGTTTAGGTCTATATTTTCTTACGGACCATTAATTAGGACTCTGCCTGAGTCCTGCCTGGACTTTGTGTTATAGAATACTTACCGATTGATTCTGTATTTTACTTCTTTTATAGTTGGATTGTGAAAATCTTTCCTGTACCTCGCCTGGTGGAACCTGTTTACCCCAAGGGTTTGGTGTAGCCGAGGGGACACCATGTGGTGGTGGTATGGTAAGATATACATTACAAATCAATCTAAAAAACAGCAGAATTACGTCTCCACGGCAAACCGTACAACCCAACTGTAGAGTGTAATGCGTACGTCGTATACTAAAAGAAGCTGTGGTAATGCTACTGTAAGTACAAACGTGCACACAGTAATATGCTACCCTACGACCACAGTCTGTTCAAAACTTTTCATTCTTCCGCGGTGTTGTAAGCGTACAGGCCATAATCGCGCATGCGCCCTGATTCATCGAAATCTGGCCTTAAGACTAGTGATTTACTTGTAATATTCGTTCTGGGGGTGGGGTGGGGGTGAGGGAATACTATTTTTGTCACTATTAAAATACCTGTCAAGTGCTTTGTGAAGTTGAAAAGGTACTTGACTTTATAAAGTCAAGTGCCAACGTTTTGATACCTTATGAAAAGGTATCATGCTTTTTCAGATATTTGATATTTCAATCCAGCTTCTCGGCCTTTTGGCTAAGATCATGTGTAGTATCTGTTCCCTTTCGAGGGGAATGGTGATACACACCCGACGATGATCACACAGTCACATTCTCGATGCACAGGGGACTGGGGTTGAGAGCGGATCAGTCGTTCGGTAGTTTGGTTTTCGTGCCCAGGTTGGTGACTTTTCTTAAAAAGTACCCAGCGTTAAATAGATTGTATAACATTAAAACAAAAAAAAAACTGTTATGCTAACTATCAATATAGCTTTAATTGCGACTTTGTGAAATGAAAAGGGGCAAACTGGATATGTATATGAATGTGTTTACGTATAAGGCTATAAATAGTAAGGAATTAAGCACAACAATTATAGCCATAAATTTGTTGACAATACAAGGCCACAGTGTTTTTGCAACTGATAACGTTCATGGCAATTTTTCTTTTGCGGGGATTTTAGTAATTTATTTACTTATTCAGGTATGCCTGGCCGGCGCATGCGTGCCACCGTCTGCAATCCCACTTCCAGTTACTGGTGGTTGGTCTGATTGGACAGAGACGTCTTGTTCGAGATCATGCAGCGGTGGTGTGATTATACGTCAGCGAGTTTGCAACAACCCCGCCCCGGTATGGGGTGGCGCTCCCTGTGTGGGGGAAGGCGTGGAGTTCCAGCTTTGCAATCTAAATGTAAGAGATCACCTTTTGTGTGATATATGACATTTGAGTGTGTTCTTGGTTTGTGGGGTGAATGCGTGCGTGTGCGTTTGAAGGGGGAGGGGGCTTGGTTACGGGTGAAAACAAAAATTGCCTTGATTTTGCCGCAATCTACTGATACTAATTTAACACTGTTGAAGGAAAAGAGATGTCTAAAATATATTTCTAAAAGTAAATATATATATATACATATATATTTTTTTGTTTATACTGTCCTTCGTATGTAAGATTGCCAGCTTTTCTTCTACGCAGGGGTTGCATTGGCCCGATTTACGTTTGTGTGTGTTCGATTCCTTCAGCTTATTTTGTGGCTAATACCCCCTCTGTCAAAGTACGTATGGAACCCGAAAAGTTAGATAAATTAAACTCCTTATACGTAAATGAGATTTTAGTTTCTGATTTGTTCTCTTGGCGTTATCTCAATTATTCCAGCTTATCTCAGTTATAATATCACCACTGAACATAAAATTGTGTTGAAATATTTCCCAGGTGGGATAGATTTGAACGAAAATGATTAAGTGGGTGGGGGGGGGGCGGGGGAGGGGAGATGACTGTGTTAAACGTATGAATATCTGAGTTACACGTAAAACGCACACGATTATCCCAAGTATATGTTCATCGTTCTGTTTCATTTTACATTTCTTCATAAGCCGTGTTTGAATTCTCCTGACAATTTCCGAAATGAGCAATGTGCTGCCACGGCATCCGTACCAGATGCCGGCGGTAATGTTTTTGAATGGACACAGTTCTTTGCTCTGCAATCCGGGATGCCAAGTGAGTAGCAATCCAGAAATTACTAGATCGCGTTTATGGCAAGCCATGTGGGACAAACACCGCATAATATATCCGCGTATTAATTCGAATATATACGCGTGTTAATTCGAATATACATGTGTTGTAGCCTACATGTGTAAAGTTTCGCTTTTTGAAGCGATCTCGCGAGCCCGCCAAAACATTTATCGTTGGTACATGTACACAGCAAGAGCGGAAATGCTTTTTCGTGTATATTCTAATTAATCCGTGCATATATTGGATTTAATCCCCATATGTATTTTATTTAATACGTGTACATATTCGAATTAATACGTGTATATTTTCGAATTAATACGTGTATATATTCGAATTAATACGCGGATATTTCAGCCATATGATTGGCTAATAATATATACGCGTATATATTCCAATTAATACGCGTATAAATTCCAATTAATACGCGGATATATTATGCAGTGTTTGTCCCACATGGCTTGCTATACGCGTTTGCTGCAAATACGCAGTATTGTAGTGCACGTGGAGTGCTTGCAGTATTAGGAAGAACTTTTCGGTTGTTCATGGTGTTATTGCTTGGGCGGACAACACACCAGGGAGTATCGTCATGTAGGTACCTACAAAGTGAGGGCGCTTGTGAGCGCCGTGACAGGCTCAGTATAAGTTGGCTACGCAGCTAGCCTCTGAAACTGCAAATGTACAGAGACTATATGAAAAAAATTAAGTTTCAAAGTCAAGTCATGTAGGTATCGTTCATTTGACAAGTAATGTCAACATTATAGGGCGCACGCGAAATACAACAAGAAGTGTTTTGAATCAGGTGATATTTCAGTGGCAGCTATAGAAAGTTGAAGGGTACGTAATTTAAATATGAATTTAACAATATTCATAAGAAAAGCAATTTCATTCTGATAAAATGTTACTTTAGAGCATACATTAATGTATACATTTGAAGAAACATTCTACATGTAATGTTATAGTATTTCTATGTGGAGCCCATACATACCAGTATTAACAAGGGGGAAAGGGGAAAGCTATATGCTATCTACAAAATCGTATGATACACTTATAATATGGGTGATGAAACTTGTATATTGTTTTCACTAAACCTGGGTCAATTCGGCAAAGGGGAATACAATATGTAGGCCACAACGTGAACCGTGACTTTAAACAAGAAACTATAGTTTATTTTGCTTTATAACTAATTACTATAGTTTATTATGCTTTATAACTAATTCCCACTTCCCAATTCATACCCACGTCAATCTTTAAAGTATTTAGTTATTTACCACTTCAATACAATTGGCAATAGCGTTATGAATTTTTCTTTATTTATCATCTTAATTATAATCAGGCGTCGAGTAAAGTGTCAAATCTTTATTCAACTTGTTCTGAATCTACTTTTCTTCAGCGGACGAGTATTGCCGAAATCCTTGCCTTCTTGTTGGTCAGCCTTTTTATGAGTTGCGCCCTCCTGGCGTTAATACAGACGGTACTGGTTGCTGGGACTATAACACCGCCGACGAATCGATTATTCTACGTTGTGTGTCGGGAACATGTCAGGTACAAACAACAGGGATGAGCCTGGAGTAAAAAAAATCACGGAACTTTGCAAAAAGTGCGGTATAGGTTCCAGTTTGCGTATGCTACAGTGTGTTAGGATAACAGTTTTTGTCCTCGAGGTAGAAAAGAAATCACGGATATTCCGCGAATTCGCGGTAGAAAAGAAATCACGGATATTCCGCGAATTCGCGGAAAAAGCTCATGCCTGAAACAAGGGCAGATTGGTCAATACCGGTTCACCGGCTTTGTATCGTTGCGCCGCTGGGTCCGAGGTGCCCTATGCGCTGCAAAGTGGAGATACCAACGGCCCCGAATTCATCTTGTTCATTTTGGTCCTCTTAGTCAGATGGAGGCGCCAAATACCCCGCTGACTTCAAGGTGCTATAAGGGCAGCCATGTAGTTGTACCACTGAGCCGGTATCAAGACATGGCCCGGCAAAACTGCCCCTGAGTAAAACATACCATTTTATCATAGTAATGAAAGTATTTGAGGAATCGCAAAATAACAGAGAATTAAGAAGGGAGTGGATTAATACATTTCATGCCATATAGTTTTATACCATCTGTGCAGATGATCCTTCAGTCAGTTAAAAGGCATTTGGCGTTTGAGTCTATCTAACATAAACTGAACAATTGTGATAGGAAACGACAAAAAGATACAAGGGCCGAGACCGGGGAAGGTGGGCACGGGAAGAAGTAGCGACGGCAAGGATTGTGAAGAATAATATATAAGTATAGGATATCCTGGTTACTGTTTGTTTTATTGTTACTCTCCCATTAATAAATCAATTAAGGAACTTTCGCGACACTGAATGGACAGAGATATACATATCTAGACAGTAGGCGCATATTTAGAGTGTCAAGGCAACAGACAGACAGACAATCACACGGACAGACAGAACTAGCAGCTGTTTAAATATTCCTGTTCAGAAAGAAATGTTTTTTCCTCGTATGTTTAGATTCACTGTGCAGTTACCATTTTTTTCCACTCTCATTTTTGTTGGTACTTTGTGTTTCTCCTGCAGAGGTTTGGTTGTGATGGACTTCAAGGAAGTAATCAGGTCTTTGACGTTTGCCGAGTCTGTAACGGCGACGGGACATCTTGCCAGAGACAGTCGAGCACGTTCGCCGCAGGCGCATCTGGGAGTGAGTAATGACCGAATAACATACGATTCTATAGCAGCGGAAAATAGCCATACCAAAACCTAGTCTTGTCCAAGACCCTGGCATTCTGCTGTTACTCTGCCTGTTACAATAAATATGAATGCGCCCTCGTAACCTCGTTCGAAAATCTGTCAAAATCTGTCTTTAAGTCTAATTCCCTTGACAGGCAGATTTTTTGGAAGGGCGTCCTCAGTTAGTGTTATAATTCGATGATTATTTATTACTAGACCAAACAAACGTCTTGACCAAAGACTACACCAAACCACCTCGAAATAGAACCAAACAAAGTGAATCGTTTATAATAATTGATCAAGTATTTCATCATGCGGGATAAATCGTTGTCTTTCTCAAAAGATGAACTTGAAGACTGAAATAAAACGAGACGAAATGCAAACGAAACATCAACAACAGTGGTCACACTTATGTATTAAATATTTGCTTTCGTATGCGAGTTGTGTTCTAGTTTCTTGATTTGTTATGTCTGTTTTTCTCTGCAGTGTTTAATTTTGTTGTGGAAATTCCAACAGGAGCAACATCGATACGAATAACTAACAACAATTTGTTACTTGGGAACCATATTGGTAGGTATAGTCAGTATTGCGAAATTCGGAACACTGCGAATTTCGGACAACCCCTAAGAAATGCACGATTTCACCATGACAACCTATAGCAGCAGCCAATTTCACAAAAAAACTACGAAGATACAGATACTTTCTCTCTAAAATGACCCGTGTGCAAGTAAATACTTACATATTTGTCAATAAAATGACGGAGATCTATGAAGTCTGTTATAATTACTGAAAGAGCAACTGCGCCACCAATTTTATCACCAGCGCCACACTGTGGGAACGAGTGTCCGAATTTCGCAATACTCTAGCAAAGAAATACCAGTTCCACAATCACGAAGAATCTTCTTTTTTACAACGTGAAAACAGTTTGCAGGAAAGAAAGTTTGGCCGTGTATCTTAATATAACACACTTCTCCCACCATATCAAGTATATTTTCAGGTGATTTATACCAAGATATAGTTTTGGGGTGATTTAAGGCTTAAGTGTCCGAAATTCGAAGTGTCCATGCTATCCCAAGAGAAGAGAAAGAAAAAAGTATACATTCGCTTCGTAAGGAATTAATTTCAATTAGATTTGAGTACAACGATAGATTGAGAACAAAAATAAGTTGCGTACAATCTGAGAAACTGACAAAGTTCCTTCGTAAACAAGACAGTTGGTTTTCTTTTAGTCAACATGGAAGTTTGAAATCTTTAATATTTATTTAAGATTTAGTGACTTTTCTCTGGCTTTCTAGCTACTTGTAACTTTTGAATTGAACTGAAACATTTGGTATACTCCAACTTAATACATATCCCAATCCAATTTTATTATTACTGATTACTTTTATATATTTATACTTCAAGTAAATAACTTCAACTTAGGAGATAACATTTAACAACGATGATTATATTCATGGGGTAGCTCATTAAGAAACAAACATCGCAAAATGGCTGAAAGAGCAAAAAAAAAAAAACAATCCTCACGAAAATAAAAAACAAAAGTAACGAGCAAACAAGGTTAAATCTTTTACTTTAAGCAGGGGTTACACTTTAATGGAGTTTAAAATAGTTACAGTATCTGTGTGGCGAGTACGACACATCTGAAATGCGTGGACGATTCGAATCTATTCATCATTTCCATGATAACCTAGTGATTAACAGGGGTGGGCTGCTGGTGATATGGAGGGGCGGGGATGCACGCCACCGACTAAATATACTTTCTACTTATCAAAGTCAGTAAATGAATTGTGATCACCATTTAATTTATTTATTTCTCACTCATAAGCAATCACTAGCACGAGTGGGGAGAAATTTCGCGGAAATGGTCCGATGCCAGATGCTTCACAACGTGCGTTTGTTGGTAACTTTGTGATCGTTCATGAGGTGGTAAACAACGCCATGACTGAGACTTTCCGTAGCCCTGGCCCCATTCCAGAACCGTTGACAATTGAAGTGTTCCTAACCTCGTCTTTGGCGACACCCATCGAATTCGAATACTACGATTCTCCAACGGCGATCCTGTCGTAAGTGACCACGTGACATACTAACATCGTTTCGATTGATACTGTATATATTGCTTTCCGTTGCAATGTTGCAAGTCCAGCCTTTTATTTTCTTTGTTTTGCAAGTTTCTTAACGATATATAGCATACGTCTGCGTTCACGTTTAAAACTAGAGAGTACGAGAAGTGCCTCAATCATTTATTCTATATGCATGGTTTAAGCAGTTATCAGGAACCACCACCAGCAGATAACGAAACTGTTTGCCCCGATCACATCCTCTCCGTCCTTGCTGTACCCCCACATGACAAAAAAATATGTAATAAGGAATTGTCATGATGACATTGTTGATGTTCGCATATCACAAATATCACTAAATTAGAAGGTGAAAAATATATATATATATATCTCCTCCATCAAAAATACTATGGGGATGTGGTTGCAACCTAATTATCCAGAACAATTTCAGTATATGTTGGTAAAGCTTTGCTTTGAGTTTCAGTCATCGAAGTACCCCCATAATTGTTAACAGTGGTGCTTCTTCTTCTTTTCAGTTGGAACGTTGGCGAATGGAGTACTTGTTCTGCCACTTGTGATGGAACCGAGACGAGGTTGGTCACCTGTATCTCAACCACGAACGGGGTGCAGAGTATAGTAGCCGATAGTGCATGCGAGAGTACCATTGGCCCTAAACCAGACACGATCAGAGCTTGCAACGCAGGACTTTGCGCGCAATGGGTCGCTGCCCCTTTCGGTCAGGTAATTATCTATCACTTATATTCAATTCATAAAAGTGACAAATATGTCAACAAGTAACAACGGCGTACCCAGGTAGTGGTGGGAGGGGGTGGGCGGCGGCGGAGGTTGTAGGTAGCCTACATATATGTGTACTCCCCAGTAATGTCCAAAAATGTTTGTTTATCAAGCAGATAGCTTCTGCCTGCCCCTAGAAAAGCATTAGGACCCTCATATGAACAACGTCCACCTAGTACGCCAGTCACAAGAACAGTGAAACTCTCAAATTTGATGAATTTTGCGAAAAGAGATGAAGATACAGTTACACATTCATTCGTTCGTTCGTTGTTTGTTCGTTTTCGTTTTTGTATATTAATTCATATTTCTTAACAGTGCAACGTGGATTGTGGAATAGGCAGCCAAACACGACTTGTTACATGTATACAAAATGATGTAGCGGTTAGCAACGCCTTTTGTGATCCCCTTCTCCAACCTACGTCAATGCAAAGTTGTAACGTGGGAAATTGTGACTGGTTAATTGGGATGTACGACCCCTGTCCCGTGACATGTGGTTTTGGGACACAGACCAGATCCGTCGTGTGTGAGAATGGCTTCAATACGGTGGCAGACATCAACTGTCCTGACCCTAAACCGTTAACCAGTAGACTCTGTGGATTAGGGGTCTGCGATGCACCACGATGGGTGATTGGATCGGCCTTTGGAGAGGTAAGGGATCACTAACAGCTAAAGTATATTGTGTTTAGTCGTGGGTGGGTGTGTACTGTGTGCGTTCGACTCCTTTAGTTTATAGCTTGTTGTTGGAGAGCGAGTATTTGTTATCATTATTATTATACTTTTGTATTCTTTCTCGTTCCTAAACAAGGCTTTTGGATTATCTACTTCTCAAAACCACAAAGGATTATTTTATTTTCACTCCCATTCATGTGTACTTGTACACATTCCTACCATACATCTGTGTTTCTTTATGAATATGTGAAAAGAAGATAACAGAATAATAAAATAAACTGGAGGGGGGAGGGAGGGGCGCACTCGACGTAATCATCGCACGCTGACTAGAGGTATAGGCTAGGAGTTACAGGAAAGACAAAACAGCGGTCTCTGGATTCGATCTATTACGTAATACCACTGTCAGTGTTTCTGTTTTATTCTTTTAGTGTTCAACGAAGTGTGGAAAAGGAAAACAGCAAAGGTCGGTTGAGTGTCGCGTTGGAAGTCAGGCAGTTAACGATAATGAGTGTGACCTGCTGAGTATGCCCAACAGGACTCAAGTCTGTATCTCAATCAAATGTTTGCTTGGTAAGTAAGCTACACA